>BQNB010031021.1:3084-54351 GCA_026074375.1 Tanacetum coccineum
TTTGGTGCCCCGAGCAAGGGGGAGCACACATTAAGGGGGAGTCTTGATATCGTCGATTTCTTTCTTCCTTCGACAACTCGACGATCAATCTTTTTGAATTCGACAACTTGACGATCATTCATTTAATAATTTGACATCTTTAATTTTATTTAAAATGATTTTATATTTTGTCATCAACAAAAAAGGGGAGATTGTTAATACAAATAATGTCTAAAAACGTTATTTATATTTTTTGACCTCTCAACGTTTTGATAATAACAAAATGTAAAAACGTTTACAAATTATCAAATGTAAAATTCCATTTCTAAGATTAGTGATCACTTAATGTATGAACAAACAAAATAATTAAGCATGATTAGTGATCAAGAAAATATTTTTTTCTTAATCCTCACTTTTAATTCTACGAAAGTATTTTTCTCAAAAATACATTTACAAAATATTTTTCTAATTAAAAGAAAAGTTTTATTAAAAACTTAAAATTTGAAATTCAAATTTTCCCCCCAAAACGGAAGCTTTTACACCAGATACAACATTCCCCACAAAAATACAAAAAAGGGAGCGAAGTCTAGGAGCAACCCCCTTATAGGCCTGGCGGCCCCCTTATATATAAGGGACCGCCGGGACTACCCCCAGATAGCCGTTGGGATTTCCGGCCTATAAATACTGCTCCATTCCAGCAGAAAAATATTCCTCTTTGCATGAAATTTTTTATTCTTTTCTTTCTCTCTCTAAACCTTCTTTCTCTTACTAAAACTCTAGATCACTAACATACTTAGATCTTATTTCAAGTGATCTAATCTCTTCTTCCCTCTCATTCAAGTGCAAAAGAAGAATACTCGTATTCGTCAAGAAACGAAGTGTTAATTAGTGATCTATCCTCCTTTCTTTTAAGTACCAAAACTCTATTGTATTTATTTATGTATTTGTGTGATTCAGATATTGTGTAGATCTGATAGTGTAGATATTGTGAGTGTGTATATCTTGTGAAGTGGTAGATTGGTTCTAGCTAAGATTAGGACTCGACATTTAGCTTAGTGTTAGAAAATAACGTAAGCGACGTGTAAACGGTTTTCTCCGCCTAAAGGGAGCTTGTTGACATAGTGAAATCTCAAGTCGGATACTCAGGGAGTGGAGTAGGGCGAAGAGGTGCTTCGTAGCCGAACCACTATAAAATGTTGGTGTCTTGGTTTGGTTGTTTCTTTCCTTATCTCTTTACATTATTATTGTTGTTATCGTGCTTTAGTTTAGATAGTTATTGGTTGTTCATATTGTGACTTGATTGAACATATAACTCGGATCTATACATTTTAAAAAGTAAAATTTTGAAACGCAAAACAAACGTGTAAACTATTCACCCCCCCCCTTCTAGTTTCCACAAGGTTAAAAAATATTAATAATGTTTTTAGGCATTATTTCTATCAACAATCTCCCCCTTTTTGATGATTGCAAAATCTAAAGTCATTAAATGAAAAATTAATTTTTAAACAAGTATTTAGTGAGTTTTATTTCCATTTCTCCCCCTTTTTGTAGAATCAAAAAGGCTTCGTCATTGAATGTTAGTAAAACCGACATAATAAACGCTCCCTTTGATATGTACTCCCCCTCGTTCGAGGGCACCAAGGAATCGAGCTATGGTAACTTTGCTACAAAAACAAGTTAGAAGGACAAGAAAACAATTTCTAACATATAGCAAAGAAATAGGAAAAAAATACTAAAATAGGTTGATATAAGTTATTCAACAAAAGCAATAAAGATAATCAAGTGCAAAAGAAAAATAAATATAAAACTATAAACCATTCATTGAACATAAGAGTTGTGTAGAAAACACAATCATACATACATGAATTTTAGATGCAAGTAAGAACATACTTGATGACATAATACCAAAAATCATTCACTTAATCATAAAGAATTATGTGTAAAACACAATCTTGCATACATTAAATAAACATAATATGCTTGAAGCATATTAGTACAACATACATAAAAGTTAAACTACAAATATCCTAATATTACTAGAATTCCATAGGACTTGCTTACAAAAGGTTTTGTTGACAATTATTTGAAAATGAGTAACTAAACATAGAGTATGTTTAGTTTGGAGAGATTGATGGTGGTTGAGTTTTGGAAAAGGGAGGTTGTGAAAGCATGTGTTCAATGTAGGAGAACATGTATTGGAGTTCATCTCTCAATCCAAAGATGAGAGTACGATTGTGAATGCAACACAAACATGAATCTCCATGTGCCTCAAGAAGGTTTCAAGGGATGGGATGACCAAAAATAGGTAGAGAAGGTAATGGAGAGTTAAATTGGACATCAAGTGGGGTAATTGGTAAAAGAGTAAGAGTGATGTCCATTGATGAATTTTCATGAGTTAGAGGTGGTGGAGGAACTCTTGAAGGAGGGGATGTTAGTGAGTTCAAGTAACCATTAGTGAATGGTGATGTGATAGATGTGTGATTTATTATGTATGTCAATGAGGATAATAGCTTATCTATTGGTGATGGTGTGTGAGGTGCATTAGGAGTACTAGGTGAAAAGGGATGTTTGGGTGATGGGTTTTAAGAGTTATCATTGTTAACAAAATCCACAAACAATTGTTTTGGTGGAATGATGCTGATTTTTGGTCTTTTGGAACTTTGTAGAAATTGGAGGCTCTAGTGGATGCCATGGTGTTATTGTGGTTGATAGGAGGAATGAAGAAGACATTAGATTGTGTTGATCATTTTTAGGTAATTTATTGGGATGAGAAAAAGGATTCAAAATGGAATGATTGTGAATTGGTTCTAGAATTTCCAAATTATGTTCGAGTTTTTTGGGTAAATATAGTTAAGACTAGATAAAGAAGAGTCAAAATGAGAAAGAAAATATAATTCATGAATCAATACCGATCCTTCCCTTAATTTGAATAGTGCGGCCCCTTATCTTTAAGGACCGCCCTTAAAAAAAGGGCCGCCACGTGGATTTTTCAGACGACCAAACAATAAATTTATTTTGTGTACTCAATTTGTGAGAAAAGGTTGTGTTTTTTTGGTCAGAATTTGCATCAATCCCATGTAACATATATATGCCATGAATTCAAAGTATATCATGTATGTTCAACAAACAATAATATAAAAACAAGGGGTATAATAATAAGAGCCCCATACGAACAATTCATAAGGATTAAAGTCCTAATGCAATTGAACAAGATTCAAGTTTCTTCTGACTAGTCGGGTTGTCTCACACAATCAATTAAACATAAACATAAGTGTCACATAAAGTCCAAACCGAATGTATCTACCAACTAGTCACACACTTAACATCTTCACTTCTCAATTCGTCTTGTCAAGACCCCTCGCAATGCCTTGCCAAATGACGTAATCCCTTACTAAGTTCCTTATGCATTTGTTGTTTTGAGTGATGCACTCGGTTGACTTCGAAAATAAGATCATCTTTTGTTTCAAGAGAATGGCAACATCATATGTTTGGTAATCGAGATGTCCCGAGAGAGTTTAGTAAGTGGTAGAATGGGTTACTAAGCATGAGAAGCACCAACATCCTCATCATCATCTCCTTGGTGAGATGAAGATTCACGGTTATGATGGGTGGAGGTTGAAGAGACGGAGTGATAGGCTTTTTCACGATCATTTAGGGGTCGACGGGTTTGTCTTAGAGCAAGTGGACGCATGACTCGTTCAACGACATCGTGGATGCCATTGTCAAGATGGGGGTAGTGTTCGATGACATGTCGAAAGAGACGTGTCAAGAACATACCATAAGGAAAATGGGTTTAGGAGTTGCTCGTGCACTTTCAATTCTTTTGACAAAGACATAGGCAAGATTATATTATTGCTCGGCTAGGATACAATATAATATATAAGCAAGGCAAGCCGGGAGATGGTCCCGGTGTCCTCCTAATCTGAACACATTCTCATAAATGAGTTCGTTCCATCTTTTCAAATCTTGTCTAAGTTCTTTGGTAGAAACATGATTGGTAGAAAAGGAAGACTTTTTTGTGTTTATTTACGGTTTAAGTCAACACGGTTGAATTGGGAGCGAAATGGATGAGGAGTAGGAAGGTCGGTATGATATGGTCCTTCAGTTTCTTGGGAGTATGCAAGAGAACCAAGGTCCCATTCGTTTGTGAAGACGGCTTGGCCATCGAATGAAATTCTGAGAATTTGACCAAATTGTTGGAGAGAAAGGGTGATGAATTCGTTTTGAATCATGAAGGAGATAATAATGACACCCGAGTCATCTTTTTGAAGAGTGACTTGACTATGAAAGTCCAGACCAAAACGAGGGACAATTGGCTCATTAATTTCGTAGAGACAATTTAGACGTATGTTAGAAAAACAACGATCGATGTGATCAGATGTGTAGTAAAGTTGATCAACAACTTTACCCTCATGAATGCATCGATTTTCAATAGGTTTGTAGAAGTGTGCGATAGTGGGAGAGATACCAGGTGTTTGGGATACTTTGGGAATGTATGAAAGGGTAAGAGAGGTATCACCAATGGTCGCTCGAGGCATGATTATCACCTAAATAAGACAACAACAAAATAAATTAATAAAAGAAAATAAAAAATAAAAATAAATTTTTGAAAAACAACAAATGTGGGACAGTGATTACTTCGATTCTAAAAATAAAAACCTAAGAAGTAGTCCATATATTCCTTAATTTATTTTTGATTTAATCTAGGGTGTCGAAGAATATATATATCAACATCTAGACGATGACCCAAACACTCTTTTATTAATACAAGACTTGACTAAAATTGTCGAAAGATATACATTAAGTTGTATATTTTGCCGACCAAAGTAAATTCATCACGTATGACTTGACGCGGGCAAAATGGTGTTTGTTTTGACTCAACACTATGTTTTAAAATGTTAAACCAAACACCCATTTATTTTATACTTTTTATAAAATGTATCAATATATATATATATGTGAATAATATATCTTGATGACTTATACAAGTTCGTTATGTGTTTCTACAAGTGACAAACTTATAGTGATGGTCATTTCGACTTTAAAAATCGACCATAAGAAACGAACCAAACACTCCTTTATTTTTATAACACTTTATCCATTCATTCAAAAGATAAACATTTAGGTATGTATGTTTCGATGGACAATGTATAATCATTTTAACGTGTTTTTGGCATGAATCAACAATGTATAGAATTTTGTTTTTAAATTTCTTAGTCAATAAAAATTTTTGAAAAAATGTATATATTTTTATAAATTTTTGAAACAAAAAAAAATTGTGTGACTCAATCCTATTGAAAGTTTTGAACTCCTATAACTACGGTAATGATTGTAGTTACAGATTTCCTAGACTTAATCATAAAAATACAAGAAATTAAGAAAAATGCTCAATTTTGATTAAGAGCAAAATTGGATGAAATTGAAAAAGAAAAGTATAAAAAATCTTACAATAGAGGTTGTTAATCTTGTTATTGGTGTTTGCCCCTTGCTAATTTTGGTCGAATGAGTGTTTGAAGGTTTGAATTTTGATGGTTTTGGGTGTTCGTTTTCGTCACACAATAGCAGGGAAGGAGATATGAATGAAAATGAGTGTTTGGTGTTGTGTTTTGCAGAAAAAATAGAGTGTTTGGAAAATTAAATAGGCCGGTCCCTTTAAAATTAAGGGGACGCCTATATTTACACGGCCGGTCCTCTTAATTTTAAGGGAGCCGCCTATTTGACAAAAAAAATTATTTTTTGATTTTGACTAGTTTTGTAAATATACAATTATCAAAATACGTCGGGAGTTACTAGTAATATTATTTTAGATAATCTAGTTGTCGATAGAATGGAGTTGAAGATGAGAGAAAAGTACTTGACACTTTTAATTAACTTTTCGTTAAGTTAATTAAACTTAAATAATTTCCAATTAAGTTATCAAGATTTTTGGATCGATAGATGGTTTAGAGATGATTGACGAAATTTAATTGACGTTTTAATTAACCTTTCGTTAATTAAGTATTAAGTTGAAGCATTTGCTCCAAATACTGTTGAAATATTTAAGGTGTAGATTTTGTCTCCGGCTTTATATTTGCGTATGGGTTTTTCTAAAATAGGTCTTAATGAATTCTTATTAATTTATATACGTTGACGTATCGACGCCATTACACCCAAAAATTTTTTGTGGAATAGATTGTTCATTTTAACATGGTTAATCATTTCTTGGTAGTGTGCGATTTTTTTTTCTACTACCCCATTGTGTAGATTTGTGGAGTACGGAGGGAGCGGAGAAATTGTGAGAAATCTCCATTTAGAAGCGAGACTCAATGAGTTTTTCGAATTGGCTTCTCATTATCAATTTCGCCGGACGCCAGATCCGTTGCTATATTCCACACTGTGAGAACATCCTAATTTTATTGTTGTGAATCATTGTTTTACTAATATTTGGATATTCTTTAAATGGACTTCGGTTTTGATTTCTAAAATTTAGTCCCGCGTTAATATTCGGAGAAGATAGCGATCTGTACAATTACTAAGTGTAACAGATTTTCTCATAACATTCGTATGACGGAGGGGTCGAATAAGACCCATGAGTTATAGTTCTATGCATCTTGTTGTTGACACTATAATTTTTTTGGATTTGTGCTCGCGTGAGATTGCTTTCTCATTTGCGATTGATAAGCGTCACCTAAATGTCAATCACAATTTAAGCTTAAGTAGATTTCTAACTAATTCCTTAGAAGCCAATGATTGAATTAATTGCATATTTGCGTGACCTAATCTCCTATGCCATAAAGTGGAGTTTTCGTCTAAAGTTGCAAGACATATTTTATCTTCCGGATTATTTCCTAATTTCATTACATATAGCCCTCTTTTTCTAATTCCTCTACGACCTTTTCGTCTTTAATTATTTTGCTATCGTGTTCGGTAAATGATATCTTTACATTTATTGATCACATATTTGACCAACATAAGAAAGTTAATTTTAAATTATTTCTAGACGTTGGCTTCAGACGCATTTTCATAATTAGGGGAGTCATGAGTAATCGCAACCCATGCTTATCCATTCTATCTTCTTTCTTATTGCTAATAAGTGTTATGTG
This sequence comes from Tanacetum coccineum, assembly GCA_026074375.1. Lineage (NCBI taxonomy): Eukaryota > Viridiplantae > Streptophyta > Magnoliopsida > Asterales > Asteraceae > Tanacetum > Tanacetum coccineum. The sequence goes on from BQNB010031021.1 coordinate 10,146, forward strand.
TTGTGAGGAGGCTCACCTCTACCTTTTTCGTGTTTTGTGTTTTGTGGTTTATTGTCCAAGATTGCTCGGATTCTGAAGCCTCTCGTGCTCACGGTTTTGTCCTTCGATCACAAGAGCTTCAAATCCTCAGCTTCAATTGGGAATCCAATATCCTAATCTAATCGACTAACGTTTATCTTTAAGCATACTTAATAAACAGCTTAGGATTTGCGTAGAAACCCTTCGTAAAACATTGAGGACAATGTTTCATTCTAGTATGGGGGGGGATCTTCGATTTGATTATGCCTGCAGCCGTTGTTTTCACGTAATCCCGTTTTTACCAACAAAATTTTTGAAAAATACCAAAAAATGAAAAAAATTTAAAAATTTTCAAAAATAAAATAAGTGTTTTGTCACGATTTTGACTTTTCTGCTGGGTAGAATAAGAATAAATTTTGACCCGATCGAGCGTGTTGAGCTCTAGCTTGTTCCTTAACGTTTAGACTAAGCGTTCGCGAATATTCGCGAAGAACGAAAAATGATAGTGTTAATTATGAGTGGGATGCTAAACAAGGATTATTCGGAAATCCTAAGAGCTCATGTGTGTAATTTGTCACTTTTACTCCCATAAGCTCTTAACCTGATTAATATATGTTCTATTTTTGGAAATTAAACTTAAATCAATAATTTTTATGTAGTATATAGCAAAAAAAAATTAGCCTTAGTTCAATCTTATACTTGAATTTTTCAAAAAGAAGTCTTCTCTATATCATGCAAAAAAAAATGATGAAAAATAAAATAAATATAAACTGTGGGCTAATAAACTGTTGGTTGATAAAAGTTTGTAGTATCTTGCCGTCTCACACCGATTTTACAGCTTCTAAAGAGAAAACCCATAGTAAGAAAATAATCCATACTGATAAAAGTTTGCTGCATCTTGCCGGCTCACAACCGATGTTGCAGCCTTCTAAAAGGTCGAGGGTTACAAACTGCGTAAATAGTTAATATTAAGTGTAAATAAAAGATCTCTGTTGTAAAATTCAAGATATACTTTTGAACTTATGGCTATTATATTTTATAATCTATGTGTGTACGAAAAACCTTAGAGTTTTTTGTGAAACCAAGGCCGTGAGTCCCGAAATACTAGTCTCTTGTGGGGATGTCAAAAGCCTGGACACATTAACCGCAAGGTTGTGATGATCGAGATCGAAAGTCCAACATGGGAAGATTCTCGCTTCAAACTCATAAATCTCGGGTGGAACGTGAAACATAGAATGTTGCAAAACATTGATCCATGGTTGAAATTCAAAATAGCACATACACCTAAGATATAATAATTGTCGGGAGTGAAAAGTTTACAAGTATGCAAATAAGATAGTGATAGCACTTACTCAAAAATTAACGTGAATTCCGTTTTTAAGCTTGGTATTGGAATAAGTGAAAAGTCGGGACGATAATTTCTCCTTTTTGGGGCATTCCTGGATCGAAATGCATCTTTAACAATGGATCCCCTACAGTTATTAATAACGAAAGTCAAAACGTTCTAGTTAGTTGATTAATAAAAACTGAAAAAATACAAAAAGATGTGTAGGAATAGGTGTATATATAAAAAAAATGGTAAAGACGGGGTTTTCAAAACTTATGAGTCTTTAACTCCCTTGATAAACACTTAGCTACTTTTCGAGGTTATTAGTCGAGGGTGATTGAGATTCTTAGTTTTCTAAAATCTTTATTCCATAGCATTGCGATATGACACGACAATAACCTTATATTGTGGATTTTGTATGTGGTTTAATTACACACACCTTTTACCTTTAAAAACAAGTTAAAATAACCAAAAACGGACTTAAAATGCCAAAAATATGCTTGTTTTGCTAATTGTGTTGTGCAGGAACGGATATCTAAGAAAATGACGAAAAACGAGAGCCAAAACGTACAACACCAAGACACGGAAATGGAAAGCGTGGAAAAGAACAAAGTCCACAAGCAAAGCCCAAGTCTGAAAAAGTCAACCAAAGTCAACCCCGACAAATCCAAAGTCAAAAAGTGAAGAAAAATAAGTTTAGGGACCAAAATTGCCAAGTCCCTAACTTATTTAATGAAGGAAAAGAAGAAAAATACTTGCAAGGGCTTAAACCGCCATTTCACCAAAGTATTAACCACAAGGGTCATTCCTGCCAAGGCTCTAAACTTGTGAACCAAAAGGACTTGACTTGCAACATCCTTTATAACCTTTGGGGACTGTTTCTGCCAATGTCCAAAACTTTCATTAAACACAAGGACTGAAATTGCAAAGTCAAGTATATACATGAGGGGCTATTTGTGTCAAACTCCCAAACCCACACCCCCGTTTGAAACACTGTATATCTTCAACATTATTTCCCGCCAAACTTATAACCCCCCCTCCTGTCCCTTTCAACCTCGTTGACTCCCCACATCACTCCAAAACCATCACTACCTCTTACCCCACCCCCTACATGGGCTATCATCCAGCTTGGCGATCCTTGACATCCTTATTGGCCAAGAACGATCAAAGGTTGAGATAATTTTGAGTGGGCACCAAGCATAACCAAGGGCCAGGATTGCCTTTGTGTTTACACACTCACAACAAACACAAGACGGGCATTTGTCTCAATAAACTAGCACAACAAGTGAAGACACAAAGTCAAGACCAAACCCTAGCTTATTTTTGGCTATAAAAGCCTTTGTAAGCCCTTGAGGCAAACTAGTTAGTTTTTTAAGTGTGCGTAGTTTTAAGCTCAGTAGTTAGTTTTTTTAACATAATGTACATGTAACACTCTCTTTTTATGAATTTCAGTTTTGTCTTTCACATATTGTGCTAAGTTACTTATACTTCTTTGAAAATCAATTAAGCTCTTAATATAAGCAATCTCTAACCTGTTTTTTTACTTTGATACAAAAAATTTAAGAGAAATTCAAAAGCAAAAAAAAAGGTTACTGTTTGATAGCTATGGATGAATGAGCAAACAAGGATGGCTCAATGTAAGCTTTAGTAAAAGCTTATTTTATAAGCTAAGGGTAGGATAATAGATAATTTAGGCATTTACTCGCTGTTTGTGAAGCAAGGAGTTAAGGTAAGCTTTCTTTTTTAAATTTTTTGCTTAAAAAATACTGAAGGCATTGCCTTATATTCAGCTTATTTATGTCTTTTTGTGCTTATATGTGTTTAGTTATGCTCAAGAATGCCTTTTAATTGCTCTTGTATCATTCACTTGTAATCTGCCTAAAAACTGTCTAGTTAAGCTTATTTTCACTGTTTGCTTATTAGCTTATTAAAGTGCTTATCTCTCTTTACTTTTTACTTTTTAGTGCTTATTATTTGCATGTTTGATATTGACTATCAAAATTTTGAGCTTAAATTAGTTTTTATAAGTTTAAAATCCGTTTTTTTTAAATTATAAAGGGGTGTTTGGGTTAAGCCCAAAATGGGTCAAAAATGCAATGTTATGGGTTGGTGTCAATTGTCCAACTTTGGCTTAAGTTATTAAGCTTGTTTGAGTCTGTTTTCCAAACTTTTTAAGTCCAAAAAGTGCTTTTCAAGGTTTTCTCATTGATCTCTCAAGTCTGTTGGATTTTAAGAAGTTTCAAAATGCTTATTTGCTTAAGTTTTAAAAAAACCTAAGTTGTAGTGATATTTTGGTGTCATTTGTGTGTGCAAAAAACCAACTAGCCAAGCCTTAGGAATCCTTGTGTTTTGCTTAAGTCTGTCAACACATTTTTCAAGTTTTTCAAAAGTCAAAATCACCTATTTCTTTTTGCAAAAATCAGCAACTTTAAATTGTTTTTAGAAGCTTAAAATTTGAGCATAAGCTCACCTCAAGCTATGCTCAATCTGTCTTAACTTTATTTTTGATTTTAAGCTTATTTGACAGCTTATTTTTAAGCTGTTATATAAGCCTTCCACCTAAGATCTTGACATATTTTATATTCTTCATTGACCTCTTTACCTTTTTCTAATTTAGATAGTTTATTTTTTAGTTCTAATACTTCATTTTTTAAACTATTTTTAATTTGTTTTAGTGATTTATTTTTAGCTATAATTTTGAGACTTATTTTGCATAGTCGATTATATTCACTATCTAAGTCTTTTTCATCTAACGATAATTAGTCATCACTAAATAATTCGGTTTCGGAGAGTACCTCATTAGAAGTTTTAGCCATAAGACATTTTTCTTCTTTAGTCTTTTCTTCTTCATCTTCGTCGTTATCACTCCATGATCCTCCAATGAAGACTCTTTGATTGTAGTTTCTTGATAGTTTTGGACACTCTCCGATGAGGTGATTTGGATCTCCACATTTAAAATATTTTCTTTCGCTTTTGCTATTTTTGTCTTCTTTATTTCTTTAGGATGACTTTCTTTCATCATGTGGTTGTCTTACGAATCTTCCTTGTCTTTTAAAAAATTTCTTGAAGTCTCTCATGGCCATGACGTATTCTTCGTTTTTACTATCGGAAGCCGAACAATCTTTATCACTTGATTCTTTTTTGGCTTTCAAGGAAAGAGATCTATTTTGTTCTCTTTTGCCTTTAACCATTTCAGAATCATTCTTAATTATTACTTTATAAACTTTTAAATTTCCAATAAATTCATCAAGTGATAGAGATGTTAAATCCTTTTATTCTTCAATAGCCGTAACCTTTGCACGCCATTTAGGATGAAGTGCCTTAAGAAATTTCCTAACATAATTCTTGCTAGAAAAACCTTCATCAAGTGTTTTTAGACTAGTAATAATAGTGTTAAATCTAGCAAAAGCATTATCTATCGATTCCTCTTCCGGAATCGTAAATTGTTCATATTATTGAACAAGAAGATCTATTTTATTATTTTTGACTTGACTATTACCTTGGTGGGTAATTAATAAAGTATTCCAAATTTCTTTTGCGGTTTTACACATAAAAATTCTTTCATATTCTTTACGTTGTAAAGAGTATAAATTCACCATTTTAGCTTTCAATTATTTTTACAAGTTTTTTTAAATCATCGTGTTGCTTTATCAAATGGTTAATTTCATTCTTTTTAGTTTCGGATTATTTGGAATAGAGGAAAATCCCATAGGTAAGAACATGCAAAGATCTAGATCGTTGATTTACATAAGTTTCCGAACTATTTTTCCAATAAATAAACCCAATCACTTTCAAATAGTGAGTCGTTCATAGATTTCCCTTCTAAATATTTTCCGATTTCATAGATCGATACAAGTTTTAAAATGCAGTATATTTTAAAATCTTGTTTGACGGGCCCTGAATACCAATTGTGGAAAACTAGAAAAGGGGTTGAATAGTTTACCGCTTTTTAATTTAATTTTTATTTGATTGTAAAAATTAATTCGATTTTATGAGAAATCACAAATGTGCACAATATAACAATTTAACTAATCAAATAAAGTAATGACATAGATATAAAATAAGTATGCAAGAATAAAGTATAAGAGAATGGAAAAGATCAAACCCACAACACCGAGGAGTTAATAGTGGTTCGTAAACGAAAGCACCACTTCACCACTCCCACTCACGAGCACCAGACTCGAGAGTTTTCTTCACTATGTCAACTAGCTCCCTTTAGGCGAAGAAAACCGTACACGACTTAGCTTGACACTAAGCGTAATGTCGAGTTCTAATCCTAGCTAGAACTAATCTATCACAACTAACCACACCACTTCACAACAATTCACTACTTGGCTTCACCACACCCCTTTTTCTTCACTTCACGACTTCACTTCACTTCACAACTTCTTTACCCTTCATAACTTTTCTATACTCCTCTTCACAACTTTACTTCAACTACACACTATCTTGACCACACCAATCTAACACTACTTACTAAGATCACCTCGATCTAACTATACTTACAATGATCACCACAATCTACTTAATATACACAACTACGATACACACCTTCACAATATACACAAATGATTTACAAGATATGATACAATTGCAACAAGGTTGGAAGGATACACAGTAAGCTATAATACTTCTTCACTTGATGGTAGGAAGTATTCTTCTCTTGCACTTGAAGATCAAAGCTTGAATCATTTGGAAACAAAGCTTTATGATTAAATGATCAAAGGAAAGAAAGGAGAGTATAAACTGATTTAGAACAGAAAGAAAGTGTGTGCAAAAGGTGAGAAAATCAGTAAGGAATAGTCCAGTATTTATAGGCCAGCTGAGCTGGATTTTTGTCCGGGCGGTCCCCTTAATTAGGGTGTCGGTCCCCTTAATTTTAAGGGGGTAGCCCCTTATAATTAAGGGGGCCGCCCAGCCCAGACGCTCCTTTTTTTGTCTTTTTAAGGGGAGGTGTTTTCTTGAACATTTCTAGCCGTTTTTGAGTAAAAATTTTGAATTCAAAATATTTATTTGAATAAAATATTTCTTTTAAATCTAAAAATGTTTTTGTAAAAGATATAAGAATGTTTGTGTCATTTTTATAAAAAGTGTGAGGTTAAATAAAAAATTCTTTGATCATAAAATACATTAAGCATTTATTTATTCATACCTTTAAGTGATTAAATTTTTAAAATAAAAATTTACTACTAATTACTTGTTTGTATTTAATTTTACACTTGATGTTTTTGCATTTTATGTTTTTGCATTTTGTGATTATCAAAACATAGAGAGGTTGAAAAATATTAATAACGTTTTTAGGCATTATTTCAATCAACAAAGTGATTTTTTGGCACGTTTGTTACGAAGAGGTCCAAATACATATGTATTTAGCACTGTTTCTTAGAACCGTCTTAAATACATACGCATTTGGAACGACTTTATAATGAGGGTTCCAAATACGTAAACTTTTTAGCACAATTAGCAACACTGTGCCAAATACTAATATTTGGCACTATTTTGTGTTCGTTCCAAAAAGGTTCATCCCAAAAGCTCCTTTTTCTTGTAGTGAAATTTCTCAACTAGTTCTTCCTAAGTGGTGATTTTGCCATCCCCCTCATCTATCCATCATTGTTTTGCATCGTCAGCTAGTGAGAGAGGAAAAACCTTCATGCGTAGTCGATGGGTGTCCACATTAGGAATTTTAATTAAATCAAGTATTTCAAGAATTTTAGCAATGTGGTCGACCACGTCTTCATCAAACATTCCATGGTATGCATTACTTCGTATCTCTATAAAAAATTCCTTGCCGAGTTCAATATTCATATCATCGTTGGTATTTGGTTTAGCAAGACTTGATTCAGCTTGAGCTTTTTCTATGCATTCCTTTAAAATAAGTTCTGTCATAATTCTTGTCGCATCTTCTTCAATCAAAATTCTGCGATTAGCACGTTCTGAACAAAGGTAAAAAATATCAGCATGATTTGCTTGGAAGAACAGTTATAGAGAAAATTAAGAATGAAAACCAAATATGAAGAATCGGTATCTTTTGTTGTATCAGACGATCGATACGTGTATTCAATTGATCTGAATACGCCATATCAATCTATTGAATGGATACGCTGTATTGGTAAATAAAGTTAGATACGCCATATCCAATTGAAGTGGATACGCCATATCAGGTTATCGACCAGAACAGTGTATAAAAAACAAAATAAATAAAACACACAAACAATTAACACACAAGATAACAATTAAAAACAAATATATAGAATTTTACAAAATTATACACTAATCTAAATTACACTAATCTAGGGGGTTAGATTAATCTAATGTTAAAAACCAATGTATTAAATAAAGCTTTACAGTTTCACTCTCCGACAGCAGCGCCAAAAACTTGATTGTGCTGTCGTGTAGTGTTTATTTTAGATAGTTCAAGTTTTAAATTTATATTTTGCTGACTTTACCTAAAACAACACTTTAACGGGCATTGTACCCGATCAGATGGGGTTTCATGGTAAGTAGGGTGTCGATCCCTAAGAGCGAGAACAAAATCTTTTATTCTATCAATATTTTGGTTAAATAAACTAAGTTAATTCTATTCTATGTTAAACTTAAACCTATGATAAACCTACGTTAATCCTAATTCTAACGAATAGGGGGTTTTCAGTCTGAGAGACTGGCACGGGTTTTGTGGTAACTTAGATCAATTTAAGACACAATAACACACGCAAGCAGACAGACAAAAGATAAAAGAGTGGTCTAGCCAAGTATAAGAAAACTGTATTAACCATGATTAATCCAATTAAAACGTTGGTTTGTTTATTTAGTGCAATGAATGCTTATCTCGAGGCGGCATATCATTCTTAAGACTTAGGCGGTACTTCTTCCTAAGACCTAGACATGTAAAATTCTGTCACAATTAAACGCATCCGCATAAAGCATCCTATTTGCTGATTATAATCTATCTTAGGTGATTAATAATGGTGATCTTATTAAACCCAAGCTCATAGACACTTTACCCACTTACTGCTTAATGGCAATTTATATTCTAGTAGTCCATTGTCCCAAGTCTTTACCAAATAAATCAGTACGTTATTTGTTACGTTATTTGTTGATCCTAGGTCACCTGCTAGCCCAACTTGTTTACATATCCCAAAGGTAAATTAATTGTGGTCTTATTGATCTAGATATATAAATCACTATATGGAGAGTCATCCCGGCATCTAGCTAACTGGTCGTTAATCACTATAAAAAAAAAAAAAAAAAAAAAAAAAAAAAGATCCAGTTGAATGATAGGTCGCAAACAAACGCGTAAACAAGTATAATTTATATACAAAACAAGCAATCAACGATAAATTAAGCATTCGATATAAACAAACCAAACATTCAAATCTTCATAATAATGGCTAATACCCAAGGGTATTAGCCCTTAATCATTGTGGTCAATACAAGAGTAATAATTCAACCAAGATAAACTAGCTGAGTTAAATGAATGAAACCAAAGAATCGAATGATTACAAGAGTATAGGATATTACAAGGTGTTTTCTATGGAATTAGTAGCTTTGCTTGACCTCTTCTGCTCTTCTTGTCTTCTGAAAATTGACTTTTGTGGTTAAGGTATCGAAAATATGATCAAGCACACTGAAAACCCGTTTTAGGTTTTCTATTAATATTGTCTAGAATTTGGTCGATGCGGCGTATCGAGAGAGATAGATACGACGTATCAGGGGTTTCTTGGAGTAGGGACCACGTTCGAAATCTTCCAGAATCTTCATATACTATATCTTGAATACGGCGTATAGGTGTCTCCTGGATACGACGTATTGGACTTTGTATCTTCGTGATTTCTTGTGAAGTGCAGGCACAGATACGATGTATCTTCCTTGATGGATACAACGTATATGATGTCAGAACAATAATTTTCAAATGTCTTTGTTTAAGCTCCAAAATATGTGCCTTTTAGCTAATCTTCATCAAGTACTCCATAATTACTGCAATTCTCAAATATAAACGATTAAGTAACAATTCTTGCAATAATTATACAAAATGAGTTATTTACATGAGATAAATGATGCTATAAAAGTGACGTTATTTGATGTCATCAATGAGTATTTAAAAAAATATTTTTTTTTGAAAAATAGCCATTAGTTAACGTTGGGGTGTTTTTTTTTTAAATCACACCAACGTACGTTGGTGGCTTAACTCGCCGACCAACGCCGTTGGCCAAATGATGTTGGCGGTATCATAACGCCGGCCAACGTCGTGCCACATAAGCATAACGCCGGCTCCGGCGTTATGATACACAACCCTCTTAGAAAAGATACACTCTAATAAGACTATAAATAGGGAGACTATTTATGTCAAGGTTAGTTGTATAATTTAATTTTTACATGTTATTTTTGAAGGATTTTGATTGAATTCGTGATTTTTGTAGTCGTTCGAATCATACTTGTGGTTATTTCAACCCGGATTTGTGCTTATTTGATCGAATTCGGTGTGTAAACGAGTTATTTTGATATATTTTGGTTTATTTTCGTAGATTTGAGCGGGAATATTGAATATCAACGTTTTTGGGTTTGATTTGGTGTAGAAAGACGAAGATATTTGAGTTTTTGGATTGATTTCGGATCGATTTCGGTAATTGTTGGGTGATTTCAGAAGAAAAACGGTTACGGATCTGAATTCGTAATTTCTAAGATTTTGATTTCGAAAGAAAAACGATTACAATTCCGAATTCGGTGTTTTTGTGCTAGTGATTTCGGAAAACGGTTGTAGTTTCGAATTCGGTACTTCCTTAATTCAGAATTTGGTATTTTTTAATTTAACAGTCACAAGTTTCGAATTCAGATTGTTCCTCATTTGTGTATTTTCTGAATTTTCACAACATTTGTGAATTATGAACTCTAGTTGTTTGTTACGAATTCAGTATTTTCAACAGTTGGGAATTTGGAGAATTCAGGATTTGGGTTCGGCATATGATTTCGGTATCTGGATTCGGTAGTTGGATTCAATATATTTAGTAGATTCAGTTGGGCTTGAGTTTTTTGTTTGGACTTTAAGTAAACTCGTTTAAACTCTTTAGGATAAAAAAAATAAAAAAATAGGTCCTTGCCTAGATTTCTGTTGTCTATCTCGTGTCCCAACATTATTGCCACTCTTTTTAAACTTTTAAAACGGAGAGTTAGTACAATACTATAGTTAATTATTCGATTCCACAGTCATTACCCAAAAGGTATTCCATGTCAGCCTCGAATCGACGCATCTACGGGGCAGAACCTTACAAATTCCCACCAAGAAGGAAAACCCCCATATACATACTCGAACCTGAAACCTCTCGCATGTGGTAACAACCTTCCCAAGAATACCCACCCTGGTGGCCAACTGAGCTAGCCCAGTTGGTTCATTACTACCACTCGCGATGACGAGTTGGTGAAACAACTTGTTTAACGATATGTATCGAGTAGGGCGTTAATTACTTTTTTCTGCACGTATGATTTATTTTTTAACAACATAGTTGTGCAATTATGGTTACTAACGGAGACAAAGTGGAACAATTAGTTGACGATGACGTAGACGAGGAGGGTCTAGATCTGAAGAGTGGCACTAGCGATGATGGGACTCCCTGGTCTAAAGACAAGGAGATAGCAACTGCAACAATGTTTTCCCTTCAGATTATTTCACTCAAAAATTTCCAAATTTCCCATAAAGAAAAACGAAACACATTGACATTGACATATATACTAATTACCGTCACAGAAAACGACAAAAATTACCGTTACAGAAAACGACAAAATACCTGCGATCATTCAGTGGGCTTATCTTAGCCCAAGTATCTGGTCCGACACGTACCTCCTGATACATGTATGTAGAAAACCAGAAAAACCACCACGTATCCAATGATCTTAATATCTCCCATCTTCATTATCTAATCCCATCTTCATCAACCTTACTGAGTTTGATGTCGCCAACATCACTGAGTTTCTATCATCTCCAATCTTTATTTCCAATCTTACGAAGTTGTACGCCGCCGACATCAATAGGTTTCTATCAAAGGTATGCTTTGGGGTTTTGGTAACGGTGGGGTTGGATGTGGCTATGGTTTAGGGTGTTTTCTTTCACCAATATATGTGTTTTTTTTTAATTGCAGTGTTAAGTAAAATTATTTTATGTCGATTAATGTGTGGGTTTGTTATTTGTTTGTTGTTTCTGTAGAGATGACGGATAGAGTTATTGTAATCTTTGGCATATTTTAGTTTTGATAATTTTCATCAAAACATGTTATTTCTGTAAATGTCTGTTTCATATATTATAAAATTTGTTATAAAAGTAGTACTTTTTTGTTAGACAACATGTGTTTATGGAAAATCAGTTTCTGAATGTTTTTAAGTTTTTGTGAAAAACTTGAGGTCAGCTGTTATAATGACAAATGGTGGTTATTGTATGATTCAACATTGTTTACCTTTATGGATAGGTTAGTTTAGAGATTTAGTGGTAAGTTTATTATCAAAAGTTTTAGTTTGGATGTTAAATTAATCAGGTTTGTTTGAAAATACAAGTGTTTGTTTAAGTCTATTTGTGCGCTAATGAGCTTATTATGATGTCGCTGTCTCATTCAAAAGTGGATGGAGTCGGGGTTAACTGAGCAATTTTGCTACAAACAATAATTGAATGTGTTTATGATATTTGTACAAGATTGCTTATACTTTTTAATGATAATGTTCACTATATTAACTCCTGATTCCCCATTGAGTCTCGATATGTCTGTATTTTTAGGGTAATGGAACTTATCGGCAAAAAATCTAATGGTCAAATGTCAGTTGCCGAAAGTTTCACAAAAAGGTTTTGCACAACTTGCAATGTGTCAGGTTCTGTTGTTAAACAAGTGATTTAGAACATAAAGATCATTTTCAAGAACAAGTTTGCTAATTTAGAATGGATCTGTGTGTTGTAGGAAACCACACCATTTGAAATGCTAGGTGCACCAGCTTCAGGGAAAGGCTATACAACAGCATAGGCAAAGGCTATACAACCACATAGACAAATAATGGTTGAATCGGCTTTATTTCTCTAAAGATTGAACTGACTAGAGTATCAAGTAAGAGTCGTGATGAAATATAAGGCTGCGAAAGAGGCTATAGAACAGGTAACAACGTATACTGATTTTCCTGATATATGTACCTTCAAATTATCTAATAACAATGAAACAATTTTTAGATATTGCAGGTCCGTGTGTCTCTTACTAAATCAAAAACCGAAATGGACCACCCTTTGTCACCTTTAAGAATTCACAAGGAGCTGTTAATGGCAGTAACCAATGGTGACTCAAAAGACAATGCTTCAACCTTTGATTCATAGATGCTATGAACTACTTAAGAAAATTTGAAAGCAAGTTCTGAAGAAAGGAATTGTAGTATGCTTACTTATTTTTGCGTGTGTTTGGATGTGTTTTCGAAACTGTTTTTTTGATTTTGCATAATCTAGATGACATAATCTGCTAGAATGAAATAGGCGGTCGAAAATAGTGTTTGGATTTGCTTTTAACAATACTTACAAACAAAATAATTAGTATATTTGTTGTTAAGCAAAAAATTCAAATTAGTATTGGTTGTAAATACCTGCAACTATTTCATTATTTAAAATTTTGCAAATAAGTAATAAAAAGGCAGCCTATTTAGATATAGCTCACTTCTTTTGGGCTGGTGAGCGAACGCGTCAAATAGACGGTGCCCATGTGGATTTTCTAAGAGGAATTGTAAACCCTCTTAGAATTAAGGTATTTCTTATTGTTTAATCAATTATTCTATGTATAGTCCTATGTACAATGGATACTGACAATCCTTTATCAAAAGGTGAGCGACGAAATAGATTCAAGCGAGTCGGTGAAGCTCATTGACATCTTCAATCATGAGAATAAACCAGGAAGGATTACTATCATAACAAGAATGGGAGCAGAGAACATAAGAGTGAAGCTTCCTCATCTTATTAGAGCAGTTCAAATCGCCACATGGGTTACTGATCCTATGCATGAAAACACCATCAAGGCACCCAAAGGACTAAAAACTTGCCCCTTTGATGAAATCAGGGTAACAAACTTATCTAAATCATCGATAAAGTCTACATATTTATTATGTTATATTATTTTCATCATAGATTGCATAAATAACTAGTATAGTCGGTCTACTTATTATGAGGAGTCAGGAATAAATATAAACCGTAAAATGTGAATTATTTTCACGAGGTGTCCAACTTATTTAAATAAACGTAAAAAGATACCAATTCTATTAACGGATGAATGTGTATCGATACTGTTGCGAAATTTATTGAGCATATGTATCAATAGAAAGAGAAATGTAGTTTAGATAAGTTGAAACACAACCTTCTCACCCCTTCTTATTTTGTATACTTGGGCAGGATGAGCTATAAAAAGAGCCAATCAACTTCACAACAACATTTTCTAAGAACATACTATATATAGGAGCTTCAATACCTTACGAAAGTGTCGTGAACGCCCACTTCGTATTAGCATTTGGGTTTGTAATCTCTTCAGGTTAAAAATTAGAAAGTTACGTAATGAAACACGAGTAACTGTTGTACTTATGTATTAAATTTTATAAGCATGAATAAGCACTTATTCATGAAATTTTGTGTCCTCTTGTAGTGTATAGCAAACTTTATACACTTTTTTAATTTTACTATAAACGTTATCAATATCGACAGATGCTCTCACAGCAACGCGCGGGTAAACAAAAACTTGTTCTTCATAATTCACATTAGCAATATCTACTTCAATTAATTAGTTCTGTTGTATTTGTATCTTCAACTAAATTCAAACCTGACTTTCCACATCTATAAGGAGTCAATTTTTGTAGAATATGTTGGTTCGTGGTCGTTACGTGTAATGGTTTATACGGCTAGATATACGTGAGTCTATCGGGGGCACACACGAATACACATAGGATATGTTTATTACGTATTTAACATATATATAACTAGTGTATATATATTAAATAAAGTAATATGCTTCACGAAATATATTTAATTGTTGTTAGTTTCCGTTAGACGCTTAACTAACTTAATATATCCGTTAAATATAAAGAGAAGGGCTTAAGTGTCGAAAATCGAATCCCTCGTCCTCCTCCCTAAGTGACGAAGGGGTCTTGTTGTCAAATTTTGAGAAGTGTTGAAGTGGTTTACAAGAACTTGGAGAACAAGTTTAATTGCTATATAAGCAACCCTTCCCTTCCCTTTTCTCTTGATCGTTCCATTCCTCGCGATACCCATATGATATACATGACACAAATTAAAACCATAATGGTATTATTTTAGGTAGAGTATGCATAATGAGACATATAATAAAGTACATGGTGCATAAATGGTGTTTACCCTTTATTGTATTTGACGAGGCATGCATACCCGTGCGTTGCACACAGGCTGGAGATATTTTGCGAGGAATGGAATAGGTTATGTTTACTTATGTTGCACAATGAATGTGAATGAGGTAACGTCCGTCAACACTTAATGGGAGTACGCATCACCTTGCTGCACAACACGCTACGCAACTTGTACATTGTATCAACACTAATGACAATTAATTAATGGGAGTACGTATCACCTTGCTGCACAACACGCTGCGCAACTTGTACATTGTATCAACACTAATGACAATTAAATTAAAAGCACTAATGACAATTAATTAATGGCAGTACGCATCACCTTGCTGCACAACACGCTGCGCAACTTGTACATTGTATCAACACTAATGACAATTAAATTAGAGGACCTAAGTTTATAATATAATAGATTATGATGATCTTAAACGCTTGTTTAATCTTTATCCTTATATTATAAAAGAGTGAGTTTTTGAGTATTCAATGTGGTGTCTTCATGATGGAGGATTTATAATTCGACATTAACTTTTGCCTCTTCATTTGCCATAACATTGAAGTTGCTTGTCGTTTTTCAGTTTTAAGACTTTCAATTTGCCACATTCAAGGTGTGTTAATGATCGAGAATACAAAAAATCATCCAAGCTTACAACACCAAACCCCTTAAAAGAATTACCAAACCCTTCCTACCTCCATTTACATCTGCCACCATCACCACTCCCACCATGTAAACCACTCAGCATGGAAGCCCTGACCACCGAATCGAGACAAACCACCGCCATGATCTTCACCAACAATGCAGAAGGATGAACAACTATGTTAACCACCTGCACCCCGAAAGGAACCAAGGACAACACTTACATTTGATAGAAAGCAAATTTTGGTTTTCAGGTTTTTATAAATATTTTTTATATCATCAATCCAATTTTTTTTTAAAGAACAGGTTAAAAGTGTGAAATGGTTGAGTTTGACTGACTATGAATCTGAAATGTTTTAGGTACGATTGTTGTGAAGGGCAAGAGATCTCTTTGTTCAAACCATGGTGAAAGAGATGACCAAAGACACATCTAAATCGTAAAAGCCCAGAAGTCAAGGTCTTATTTCAAGAGATTTTAAGTTAAGTTCAAGAGCACGGGAGGTATATAGAGTGTTCTTCATTGGTTGTTTGTATTTTCTCCCAAACATAAATTATTTCATATTTTTATATGTGTTTTATCCATTTTTAACTTTTTGATATTTTTTTATTGATATAGAGGGTAAGACTGATTACCGTGCTAGGGTCAGAATAATTAGCCATGACAAGAAGCCGTTCAAAAAAAAATTAAGCATGACAAGAACAAGCACAACACCCCCAAGTACTGATATGTAGTCCGGTTTCTATCCTTTTGAATTCTTTGCTTTTATTCTTTTTTCGTAGTTAAACTTACATAATGTTTAATCAGATTGTTTTTTTTGAAAAGCAACTGACAATTCTTTAACAAATATCATTAAAACAAGAAACACACACTGTGCTGAGTTACAAACTGTGACAATCACAAAACCTAAAAAGGGTCGTGTTAGATCAAATAGCAGCTATATTATTTATTATTATCACATACAAACTACCAGGAACCAAAAATCTAAAAACTAAACTGAAATAAAGGTATAAGTTTGCCTACTTGCTCGCGCAAATCTGCAAATATGATATTTATACTTGGAGCTCAAAATCCATGCACTTTACTTGCATCATTGTTGCAGAAAACAGAGGTTCATCACGGATCTTTATGCAGAAGGTACTGAACTAGCCTACAACATTGCTTGCACCTTTTCAAGAAATGCTTGAAGGGAAATAAACTCTTCGGTTTCTGAGAAACTCAAAGCAGCCTGTTTAACAGTGCTCTTGAGGTGCATCTCAGCTGCAAAAAGTTCTCTACGTCCACCATTACGCGAACTAATTTCCACATAAACTTTACATAGTTCCAATGAAGCACGTGCAAACTTTACAAAGCGCTCTTTTTCTTTCCACAATTCAGATTCTTGATATGATCTAACCTGTTTTAATAATGCTTCTGAGCACATCGCTAGATCCCCTTTAAGTTTATGCCACCTGGCAGACTCCCCAAACATCTCCACCTCCTCCACTTTTAGCAATTTGCTGTAAAATGTTACCGATCAATTCAGTTAATTGCTCAGTTTCTTGACTTCTTTCCATCCCCGATTCACCACCAACAGAATTCCCTTCGATTTCTAACATTACCCTATCTAATAAATTAACATCGATCCTTTTATTCTTACTCAAACTCAACACTTTCGGTGTAGCTTCCTATGCAAGACTGAAATTTCCACTATCTACAGCAACCTGGCTGTAATTTTCCTACATTTGCCAGCTATCGCGTTTGAATTTTAACGCTTCTGTGAACGCAATTAAAGCCTGTTTAATCAAATTGATAATCAAGGTTTCACACATTTCTTATTCAGAGAGTTGTAGCAGTCACCTAACTAAGGCAACAAGCACATGTTTAAATGATTAAGAAACCTTATTAATTTGTAGCACTCTGTCAAATTGGAACTATTTCATTAACTTTGTTAGTAGACAAACAAGGACACCTAAGGCAGTTCTTGCTTGGTCGTCAACAAGATCACCCGTATGAGACTATTCATGCTCTGGATGTTGTGCTGAGAGAGTCTGCTTCAAAAGGGTGATACATCTTTCTTTACAACTTAGCTGCTAATGATACATTATATATGTGATTTTAACCATTTATCTCTTGAATTGTAGAGAGATAATTGGAAGATTTTTGTTTAGCCCTGAGATGGGAATAGGGCCTCTCGGTGATGGCATTAAGTTCGATGATTAAGAAGTAAGTTATTTTCTATAAGAAGTTTTGAAAATTGTTGTCTATAACTCTATACCATGCAGGGGCGGAGCCAGAAAGTTTGGCTCGAGGGGGCACACTTTGATATTTTTTAATAACTACATTACAAAATGATTCTTAGGAGGGGCACATTACAAAAAAAATCGGATATTTTCAAAAATTTACACTACAATTTTTTTCGCTAGGGGGGCACTTGCCCCTTGCCCCCCCCCCCCCCCTTGTCTCCGCCCATGATACCATGCCTTGGCTATTTCAGTAACATTATATTACATTCTTCAATGACGTTTTGCAGGTTGTACTAGAGACTGTAGCTAAAAATTACACATGAAAAGGGTAACAAAAATGACACTCAAGAGGCAAGGTGAGTATCTGAATATGCCTATCGTGTATACAAATGTGATAGCTAACTGAACTATAACCATTTATTTAATAGTTAGTGTAGTGGAATGTATCTTTGTTTCACATCCTATATGCCACTATGATGTCATGTTTCATTTTGCCATATTGATTCCTATAGTACTAAATGCATGCTCAAATGCCACTAATTTGTTTATAATGGTTTTTCTATTGACAGTGAAGATGAGGGAACAGAGACGCTGAGAGAGAAACAGGTGAACAAACTGTAGGACATGATAGTATTCAATGTCTCAAGCTTTAGTTTTTACCTTTTTGCACCTCCTAATATGCTTACAGCTACTCCGTAGAACTGCTCCTGAACATAAACCGGCAACATTACCAGGTACCGTACCCCTTATACCATACATTTACAGATGAAGATAAAAAAAATTCCTAATGCAACAAAATAAACCTTACAGCGGGTAAAGTTCACGACTGAAGCAACAATTGTTGAAGTTAGTGATGCCAAAGGATGGTACTACACAAAATGTTGTGCAAAGATAACCCAACAATTTACTGACCCACAATGCCGAGACCATGGTCCGCAGCCAATACCGAACTATGGGTAAGAACTGAAGAATTTTTTTAAAGATAAACACCAATAACCATAACTAACATGAGAACCCATATCAAATATTGTTTCAGGATTGTTATCGACGACAGAACTTCAACGGCAACCGTTACACGCTTTAGCCTAGAAGCACATACATTCGTTCCAGAATGCAACGAAGTAGAAAATGTCGTTGAGGACAAAGACACCTGCCATGTCCCCAATGCGCTCAAACAGGTCGAAAACAACACTTATATATTCCATTACCATATTGGAAAAGGAGCTAAACCAGGAGATCCTGACTTCAACTTAGATGCCTCCCTCAAATCAACAACACAACCAATTCTTAGTCTACCAGCACCTCAGACCGCAACACCCCCTCCTGCAGAGATTCTGGAATTTTTTTTCTTTTTTCTTCTTTTTTGTTTTATTTAGGAAATGAGAGGCGGCGGATAATGTGGTTATTAGAAAGAAGCAAAAGATTGGAATCGCTAACAAGCTTCAGGTATGTATCACTATCATTGAGGAACTTTTTTAGTCGCTTTAAAATATTCTTCTTCTTTGCTTTCATTACTAATTTCGAAATCTAAACAACTGTTTAAACAAACAAAAGTTAGATACGTATACTTTTGATAAGGATTTTTGATCAAGATTGCTAATATCGGGGTTGGCCAAGGATCGCTCAAAAGGAATGTTTTAGGGTCAGAGTCAACTCTTTTTACATTTATTAGCATGATTGCTCGATCAAATTAATTTGCCCACAGGACTTAAGACCGGTGCAACGCACGGGTGTCGACAAGCCTCGTATGTATAAAAATTGAGTACACTAAATTTAATAGGAGTCTTAATGATTTAAAAACTTAATTAAGATTTATTATAAGGAATTACAATAGTGCAATTTATTACTTAATGAAATTTATCGTGGTTTAATATTTTTGCTTTGAAATTTTAATGACTTCTAATATACTATTCGGTTGTTGAATGAGTGGAAGATGGAAAAGATTGCCTCAAAAAATAAATGATTTAATTAATCCATATGCCTTACAAAACGGCCAATCACATGACAAACACAAAAAGTTACAATTAATTTTAGTTGGCTTAGTCACATGGATGTATTGGAGTCCATGCTAATTTTGGTGGTTGTGTTCGACAATATAAAGTAGTTAATAAAGCAGGAAGCGGAAGGCATAACTGTTGTGCAAACGAGAAGATGCGCTTTGCTCTTTTTCTTTTGGTTGGAACAGCTTGGAACAACCTTGGCTTGGTACGGGCTCAATTAAAAATGGTGAGTGACATTCTAACAATTGTAAAGATGATATTAAATGAAGTAGATTGATTACTTAATTTTGGCATCAACTGTTTCTTTGTGCTAACAATTGTTTACTTAGTTTGCTTATGCAGAAGTTGAGTTATCTCCGGTACAATGTCTTATAACGGATGTAAAAGATGTTGCTTGCGGGAATGATTTTATTGTTTGGTTAACTTCTCTCAAAGGCACTTCTATTAGTATGAAGACGACTTTAAGAGTCTTTTAATTTGTAAAACAATGTCGTGTTGACAAGTTGGTGAATTTGAGTGTGATAGTTGCATATTTTATAGAGTTGTATGAGTTTGGATTTCATTTGTGGATGCCTGAGTTTACATTTATCAATTATTTGTGGAGATCAAACTATAACGGTTCGCAAATTGATTAAGCCAATCTTGGGTTTAACTCTACACGGTCATGTTAGAATTGAGTTTTACTCGCCTCATTTTTAACTATTTTGCACGTTTTTATTAAAATATACCATTTAATTTATATTTTAAGCTTTTACGCTAAACATTACGTATAAAACAATTATACAAAATATGTGCATTACACGGGTCTGTTGTACATTGAACAACAAAAGAAAATAATTAGACAATAGGGTTTCATGTATTGCAAGAAGGTTTCTACAAACAAAGACGACATAAGTAACAATCAAATTTTTCCAAAAGACCAAGCCCGGTGCAACGCACGGGTTCGACACGCCTCGTTGATTTAAAATTATGTGTTTGTAATTTTAAATATGGTCCGAAAACTGTCTAAACAATTTTGCTATGGTTGATTTTCATTTAGCAATAAAGGTCTTAGAGATTTACGAGTTTAGCTTCGATTAGTTATTCCACATATTGTATGATGTTGTGATTTCAAATTTTAATCGACCATGTGTTCTTGGTATATCCTTGAGCCGTGTATTGATGCCCTATTTCCCATTACATCTCTCATACTACGAGAATCAACCTCTTTGATAACATATCATAACACCCCATTTTGAAGCGAAAAATACACCATTTCAATCCAAAATAAATAAATAAGCACACAACCAACCGTTAGCGTACACCAAGTTTATGGTGTATATTGTGACGCTTGCATGGAGCGGTGTCATCACATTGCCTTGGCGCCATAACGTCACTTTATTGCTATGATACCAAGCACCATAAAACCTATCATATATTAACGAAAAGCCCAAAATTATTCAAGCATGAGACCATATATGGTATAGAACAATCTTCACCTGAATTGACCCATGGAACATTGAAATGCGTAGGAGTATTCTATAATACCAAATAAGTTTTGAGTATATAGTTTTTGATGTTGTATATTGGATATTTTCGTTGATTTGTGATACGTCTCCGAACACGCTATACGTAAATATATATAGTATATAAGGATTATATCAAATAATAGTATAGTAAGTATTTTCCGTCGGGTTCAAGAAACAAACTTTTAACCAAAGTGGTCTCAAAAACCTCCCGGGTCGTTTTCCCTCAGCGAAGTGTGAATTGAAAATCGGTTAAGTCCGTGATCGCGCGTTTTGAATGGTTTCAAAGATTTTTGAATTGGTTTCTATAACTACTAATAAAAACGAATAAAACATGTAAAGCATATAAAACATTTAACAATTAAAACACGAGAACGTAAAAACGTAAACGGAAATTAAAGAAAACGCGATATTTAAGCAACTACATCTAAATTAAGCTCTACGAACGCAAATTTAATTTTCACAAATCTTAAATGACCAAAGAAAATTTTCAGAAGAAGAATTATATTTTTTTTATTTTTATTTTATTTATTACGAATTAAAAACAAATTTAATCTAGTAAATTAATAAAAATAGTAAGCTAAATTATAAAAATCTAAAAAATTTATAGAAACTACTTTGAACAGATTAGAAGCTAAGAAAAATATAAACTTGAAATAATCTAAAACGGATAAGCTCTAAATAAGCTTTTATAAGCTGAAAAGCCAAACTAGAACAAAGCCTTAAAACCAAATGCACCCAAGAGTCTTTCAGAAAAGACCAAGGGCGCAGATGGTATAGAGAGTGTGTGTTGGGGTGTTGAGTGTGCAAGGGAGAGGTCATGGGTTCGACCCTCATGACCTTTCCTTTTTAGAAAACATCTTTCATTTTTTTTAAACATCTAAATTATAAGCTAAAATAAACACATTTAACAAAAGAACTTTTTCTAAATCTTAACTAAAAGCTCGAATAAGCACATAACAATTTGACAGTTTGCAAAACTAGCCATACAAGGCTTCTTGATTTTAAGCTAAACCTGGTTTGATTTTTATGGACTCAAAAAGCTAATCTAGAAAACAAATAAGCTAAAATAGAACAAGACCTATACTTAATGAGCTATAAGCACTATTAATATGCTAAATAAAATGAGCAGAAAAGCAAATAGAAGTGATTTAGACAGCTAACTTAAGAAGAGGTTTAACAGGAGAAAGTCAAGACTTTAAGCTAATTTTAAAAAGCTAATAAGCACAAGGCTTAAGCTAAAGAAAAAAAACAAATGAAATATTAAACTCATAAGACTCAAATAAGCAGAAATTTAGCACGCTACTCTAAAAAAAATAGCTAGAAAGACAGTTGAATATGAAAGGCTATGCTACTTTTCTTTTTGCCTTTTTGATATGAAAAGGCAGATTTAAAAGCAAAGGGCTACTTTTAAGCCTCAAATTAAAACAGATCAACAATGAACTATGGAAAGCTTAACTTATGAAAATCATAATCTAAAACATCCTAATCCTACTCTAAATATAAGAATCAAAACTGGACTTTAGACTTCTAACAACTAGCATACTAAGACTGTTTTAAGCCAGATTCGACATAACTAATGAAACAGTGCTCACGCTTGAACTACCAGGATATAAACTTATTCAGTAGTGTAAAATGAACTTAAAAACACAACTAGGACACCTCAATGATCTAAATCACAGATTATGTCTTAACTTTCTAAAAACTGTCACACTGAGTTCAAATCCTTTATGCAATCAACTAAAATCTCTTAAAACTTGAATAAAATTGATTAAAACTTGTTCTAATATTAACCTATAATGATTTAAAACTAAGACTTAAAACTTTTAATGACCAAATCAGTTTGCACTTATGAATTCTAACTTAAACCAAACACTCCTTTATACTTAGTTTCTTCCATTTTTAAGCTACATAAATCTGAATTAAGCTCTAACTTACACTAACAGACCTATAACTAAGCTAATCAAATATAACTAAGCATAATCTAACAAATAATAAGCAAAAATAAACACCACAATAAACTGAATAGATTTAAGCTAATGGTAAAGCTTATTAAGGCAGTTTTACATTAAAATCAATGAAAAGCCATAAAAACCAAATCATAAGAATAAAAAGCATTTACAAGGACAAATTAAGCATTAATAAGCAAAAGTTAACAGAAAATAAGCAACAATAAGCAATAAGCACATAAGCATATAGCAAAAAGAAATTCAAAGGAAAAGGAGTATGTACCTTAATCCCTTGCACTAAACGGGGATAAAAATAAACCTATTAAGCTCTACCTACCCAGCTTATTGAATAAGCAATCTAAAAACCCATAAGCTCTTCCAAGCTAGCTTATCTTCCAAAAGCTTAATTCCTTTTTCCAAACTGATTAATCAACCAAATTAGCTCAAATAAGCTTTGTGGATGCTTATTTGAGCTTAAAGTGTATAAATGAACAACAAATAGCTTATTCAGGACTAATTGAGCTTATTTAAGGCTTAGTATCATATTTAGCAAAAATTCTCATAAAAAGTAAAACACAGTTTTAAAGTAAATTGCAATTTTATTAATAAAAGAAAGATTACATGGCTTTTAACTAAAAATTACATTAAGTAAAGACAAATAAGCTAAAATTAAGCTATTTTAAACTACTCTACTCTACCCTACTCCTCGATGATCAACTCTGTGTGTGATAACTTCTATTTATAGCCTGGTGATGAAACTTCTAGATCTTCATATGCTCCTCCATCTATTTAATCATAGCCCTCCATTAATAACTAACTCTTGATCAAGCCCTTGAATCATTCCACGTCAAATCAACCAATAGAAACGCCCCGGATCGCCAGCGTGTCAAGTAACTGTCAGACATGGCAGGGTTTCCTTCTAGAAGCGTTTTTTAGAGAGCGTGGGATTGGGTGAAAGGACTTTACCCTGGTTTGTTTGTGTGAGAAAGGGAGGGAATGAGGGAAGAGATATACAGTAAATGGAATTTGACCCTGTTTTTGACCATTGACCCGGGTAAAAGAGGAGTTTGACTTGGGCTATGTAAGGGAAATGGGCCACAGGTTTTAATTTGGGCTCGGGTAAAAAGGGTTAAGGGTTAAAAAACTTGACTTAACGACCGTTAGTCTTTTATATTAAAAGGACTAACGGTGTTATTAATTTTAGGGCTTGTGGTACAATTGATTTAACAATAAGGGTTGTTTTGGTATTTTGAGGGTTTTGTCATTTAATGGGTTGACCAATGTTTGACCATGGTTGACTTTTGCTAGCAAACTCCCGGCTCTTGTGCACTCTATCCGTTCTTGTGTTCGTTTTTGCCCGGTTTTGGCTCTTTTCTTGTGATATTTGCAATATCCGTCCCTACACATCACAAATGACAAAACAAGCAATATACAAGCATAATTTGCACAATTTGATCATTTTAGGGTCATTTTTAGTATAAAACGGATATGTGATTTCTCACATATCAATTTGGTATAGCTCATCGTGATAGTAAACAAGGTAATGTTTTCATGATACCTCTTCTTCCTCTTCGGACAGAACTTGGCCGTGTCCGTTCCGGGGATTTCGTTGTTGTCCGGATGGTGAAGTGGGCAATAAGGGGATTGCTCGTTTGATATCGCATCTCAAGAGGCTACACCTTTCATCCGATGAACGTAAATGTATTCTATGCGAGGCCATTTCTACAGACCATGGATTATATACGACTCTTGAGGAAACTTTAAAGGTATTTATCCAATGGTTGTGTGTTAAGTGTATGACTCTACATGCTGTAAGTCAGGCTTGTCATCCCCCGGATGGTCTTGTCTATTTTTCAAAAGAGGCCAACGACATGAGTGGTTACATTGTTGGCATTTCTAAGCCTTCTAATAAGGAGTCTGATATAGAAGTATGGGAGGGGTTGGCTTTGGATGCTGAGCTTCTTGATCGTGTTTTTAAATTGCCTATCACTACTGTCAAAAGTATCCCTCATGGTATTCGTCTCGCTTTTTCTCAGGCGTTAAAAAACAGTTCTTTACAAGGTGGTTGCCCAGCCCGATTCTGTTGCTGCATGGGTTAGGTTGTTAATTTTTCCACGATGCACGCTGAAGGTGTGTAGGCCTAAGAATAGACAAGAACGTAGGTCCGGAAATATAAAATCCTTGCAATAAATTTCTATCTTGAAGTCACTAGCTACATGGGGGAAAGATGATGGTATTACAACGTTAGTTAAAAGCATGTTTGATGGTTCTTGGTTGATGGTTCTTGGTTAGGGTCCTTGGGCAAGGGTGGAGGTGATTTTATAGAGGAGAGAACAACGGGCAATACCAACATCAAGCAATATCTTCGCAAGGTTGCGGATTAGCACTTTACAGCAGCAGTGAAAGTGTTATCCTCTTCTGGTTTAGCTTCATACTGTGATGATACCATTAAAGCCTTGGAAGCTAAGCATCCTTACAAGCCACCCCTAACCATGTCGAGTAACACATTTTTTAAGTCGCCCCTTGTAGCAGAGATTGATTGTGTCTTTGGTTGCATTAAATATTTTCCTAAAGGTACTTCATGTAGGAGAGATGGTTTGAGGGCACAACATATATTAGATGCTTTATGTGGAGAGGGGTCTGCTACTGCCACAAATCTCTTAAAGGCCATCACTTCAGTCGTTAATTTGTGGTTAGCATGGAGGTGTCCACCTATTTTGGTAGAGTCTATTGCATCCGCTCCTCTCACGCCTCTCCTTAAACTAGATAATGGGATTCGGCCTATTGCAGTAGGCACTATATGGAGACGTTTGGCTTCCAAGGTTGCTATAAAAGGTGTGGGTAAAGATATGTCAAAGTACCTTGGTGATTTCCAGTTTGGAGTCAGAGTGTCGGGTGGTGCTGAGGCTATTTTACATAGCGTCAATAGGGTGTTGAGTAAATACCACAATGATGGGCCTCTTGCAATGCTAACTGTGGACTTCTCAAATGTATTTAACCTGGTGGATAGATCGGCATTACTCTACGAGGTTAGGGTGCAGTGTCCCTTTATTTCTTTATGGGTGGATTTCTTATATGGGCAGGCATTGAGATTGTATACAAGGGACACACATATATGGTCTGCCACGGGGGTGCAGCAAGGTGATCCATTAGGACCTCTTTTTTTGCTCTTGTATTGCACCCGCTAGTACATAAGATCAGAGACAATTGCAAGCTTCTTCTTCATGCTTGGTATCTTGATGATGGAACCGTTATTGGAGATTCAAAAGAGGTATCTAAGGTGTTAGACATTATAAAGGTGAGTGGTCCAGGTTTGGGTCTTGAACTTAATATAAAGAAAACAGAGATATTTTGGCCCTTATGTAATGGCATAAAGCTTCGTGAGGGATTATTTCCCGTCGATATTTGGAGGCCGTCTTTGGGTGTGAGGCTTCTTGGGGGAGCTGTTAGTAGAGATGCAGATTTTATTAGTGGGTTGGCTATGAGGAGAGCCGCGAATGTTGCTGATTTGATGAGTCTTCTTCCATAGTTAAACCCGCAGAGTGAGCTCATTTTGCTTCGATCATGTATGGGTATTGCCAAACTCTTTTTTGGTTTAAGGACTTGTCAACCTGTACACATGAAGGATGCGACTTTGTTTTTTGACAAAGGTTTGCGTGGGTCAATCGAGAATATAGTGGTCTGTAGAGGACCTTTCTTTGGAGACTTACAGTGGAGACTTGCTTCTTTACCCATTCGTCTTGGTGGTTTGGGTCTGTACTCGGCAAAAGTGGCTTCCTCTTATGCTTTTGTGGCCTCGAGAGCCCAATCTTGGGTGCTACAAGACCACATCTTACGTGACAGTGGCATATGTGGCATGGATGATGATTATGTTTCTGCTTTGGCTTGTCTTCGTGATACGATTCCAAGCTTTGATTTTAGCGTTTTCACTAATAAGGACACCGCCCCATCTAAAGCACAATAAACATTGGCGAGTGCCCTTTTTAGTGAGATGGTCAAAGATATGGAAGTCCTCTTTGACATGACCATGAGACAGAAAGCAGTTTTTGAGTGTCTACGCACACCACATGCTCAGGATTTTCTACTAGCTATCCCCATAGACGGGCTCGGTCAACATATGTCACCACCACTGGTGGAATATCGTACTATCCTCAAGTATCGTCTCATGATTCCATTATTTCAGGATGATGCGATATGCCCTGTTTGTCGCAAGACATGTTTGGATTCTTTTGGGGAACATGCAGTTCACTGTAAAGAGCTCCCAGGCTTCAAGTACCGACATGATATGGTTAGGGACGTCCTTTTTTATATATGTAGGCATGCCGGGATCTCCGCCAAGAAAGATGCACTTGTGAATTTCTTGACTGACCCATCAGATGGAAGATTCACACTCAGACCGGCTGACGTTTTGGTTTTTGGTTGGGTTGGAGGGAAACATGCATGTGTTGATCTGACTGGGGTTTCTTCTCTCGTAGGGTTGAGCAGACGGGGTTTTACAGTGGGTCAGGCTGCTTTGAAAGCCGCCTCGTGCAAAGTGGCAAAACACGAGAGAGCATGCATTGAAATCAACACGTGTTTATTCCTTTCGCATTTGATACATTTTGTTTCCTTGCACCTGAGGCGGTGGAGCTACTTATTAGAGTCTAACGTGTTATGAACAGTAATGCCATGACACCTAGATCCGCAAACGTTGTGTTTAATAGAATTGGCTTTGCAATACAAAAAGGACTAGCGGAGCAGCTTGTTGCTCGTTTGCCTTTTCCTACTATGTAAATAATAATTTTTAATGAAACTAAAAAATTTCCTATGTATAACTTGAAGCAAGTGGATTTTGGATGGCCTAAGTGGTTTGGAATGAACCATTATCGGACGATGTCAGAGGTGTAAGTAACTACGATAGTAGCGTCAAAGAGGAAAGTTGTGTGTTTGAGTGTAGTGAGCGTGGGAAAGAGAATTATAAGATCGATGTTTAGATAGATTAGAAAATGGTCAAAGTACTAAAAAATATCTTAAAATGAATATTAATTTCAAGTGTGTTTGAACGAGCAGCAACACGTAACAATAACGTAAAGGATATGAATGTAATTTCTAGAACATAGAGACTAGAGTAGATATGAATTTTAGGACAAGTTCATGGATAATAAGATAAATTACTTTTCAACTAATTATTGATTTTAATAAAGACACTAGTGACTAGGATTGACGTTACACAACCAATACAAAATTAGTGACTAGGATTATCTTATCTTAAAAATGAAAATAAATTAATAAATTGTTCAATTACCATCACTAATAACTTGAAAAAAAGGTCAATTCCTTTTATTCAACACTAGTTTTAATGCCCGTGCACGCACGGGACTTAGACATTATGTTTTTTTTATTATATATATATATATATATATATGAGTTAATTTCATAATTCGTCCCTAAGGTTTGTCGGGTATAACGGATTTAGTCTCTCTGAAACTTTTTTAACGGATCCAGTCCCCAAACTTTTGACCCGTATCGGGTTTAGTCCCTCTGACTAACTTTTGTTAGTCAATCCCGTTAAGTTGGCATAAGTGGGGGGTATTTTCGTCCGTTCCTATCTTAACCTCATCCTTCCCTTTTTTTAGGGTTCATATCACACATTCACACACACAAATTAGGGTTTCAATTCACACACCCCAATCAAGATGAGTTCATCATCTTCTTCCTCATACCGACGCTACAATCAAGATGTTAGTAACAAAACCCATTGTGACTGCAAACCTCCACACCCTATTCCCATTCAAACTGCTTGGACCACTGATAACCCTGGTAGAAGGTTTAGAGGATGCCCAATTCGTGACAAATCAAAGAAGTGTGGTGTTTATGGGTTTTTGGATCTTGAACTTCCTAGTGACTACTACAAAGGTTTGGTTTATTCACTACATGAGGAGAACAAAGCATTGAAGAGGATGAACAGGATGCCTGTTGGTGTGATGGATGGCACAAGTGGGGTGGTTTCCAACAACTCATTCGGTGAGAAGCATTTGAAGTCTGAATTCACTTTTATTAAGTCAAAATTCAAAATTTATGATAGGATATTGTTAGTAGTGTGTTTTTGTGTATTGTTCTTGACTTTGGTAACAATGTATGACATTGTAATGTAACTGGTTTGAATTGAATAAAATGTTTGTGTTTTGTTGGAATTGAATTGGTTTAACAGTAGTTTAACTTGAATAAAAATGGTTGGTGAATTTGGAAAGATGTGTTTGTTACTTTGGGTGGTCTATATCTGTTCTCCTCTGCTTCTTCAGTGAGGGGTAACTACTGAAGGAGTATTGGAGATTATGGTTTGGAAATGTAGCTAACATAGGAAATGTAGCTGACATAGGTTTGGAAATGTAGCTGAGATTATGGTTTGGAAATGTATGAAATTAGTTGTATTTTGTTTCTATGTATAACTTTTTGAATCTCAGTTTGTAGCAAGGATTTTGCATGGTCCTTGCTTGGAATGTAATTTTGTGGATCAATAATATATCTTCACCTTTGCACAAAAAAAAAATGGTTGGTGAAGTTATTTATTATCCAACCACTTACTATTTACCCTTTAAACTAAGCAATACCCTAATATCATTTTCACCTCTCACTAGCCATTTTTACTTTCTTCTCTGTTCGATCAATATGGACAAGGCAAGCAAAAGTACCAGGTAAGTCTTTTTGTGATTCTTATTGTTTGTTAAATTCCTCATGTTAACATTGATAGGATATGTTGTAATGTGGGTCTTATAAATCCTTAGTTCCTCCATTTGGCGTCACTGAAAGGCCAGGCCTGATGTTACCCAAGGATTGCTGAATAGCTTTTAAGAGTCGTCCCTGGCAACCAGAAATGATAAGGATGTATGGGTATCAAAAAAGTAATGATGAGTATTATGCTGATTATGATTACTGGGAAACATGGTGCAGATGAAAAGTACTGATGAGAGGATGAGGATGAGGTCCTGACACCATGGATGATGACCTGCTATTTTATCAAGACTCATGCCAGGTGACAAGTTTGTTCATATGGTTAGGCTATGGATCAAAATAATGGATTGAGAAAAAGCTCTTACAATACCTGGAGCTTGTGATGGAGTCTTTGCAATACCTTGACATGGTGAGATGAGAAAAGTGAGTAGAAGCCTATTATGAAGCATTGAAGTTGTGGTTGCAGGTTGTGGTTCCATAATGTGGTTGCAAGTTGTTATGGAATTGCTACTTTATGTCTTATGTTATGTCTTAAGTAATGTCTTAAGTTATGTCCTTTTTTAACTCTATTTCTATGGTATGTAAGCTACTAAAACACCTTAATTCAGTGTTATGCATTTGGTGTACCAAAGGAAATAGACATAGTGTTTCACCTTAGATAGTCAACACATACAAGTACATAACTTAACTAGCTTGTGGTGTACTCTGTGTGGTTTGTGAACATGAATAATTAGCTTGTTGTGAACCATGAGCAGCATCTCCATGACCAGCAACACCAGCTTGTTGTGAACCACCCCCTTTTTTACTCTTGCAGCCTCTTGAATTGTGACCAACCTGCTTACACAATTTGCAAGTAACACTCTTTCCTGTCTTTGTCAGCTTCTTAGACTTCATCATTTCATCTGCAAGCTCAGCTGCACTCTTTTTCCTTTTCTTAGGGGGTTTGCCAATCTGTGGGTTAGGTTTTGGTGGGATAATGGTTGTTGGCACATCTGATTTCTTCCAACCATGTGGTCTATTCACTGGATTTATCTTAAATTTATACATCTCTTTCCATGTTGTTAACCAATGAACTGGAAGACAATAAGACTCTGGTATTTCAGTATCTATCCCATTATTTGCCTGATCCCATATGGAAGCAACTGCATGTGTGTAGGGTATTCCACTCAACTCCCATTTCCTACAACTACATACTCTTTCACTCAGATTAACCACAAATTGATCACCCCAAGGACAAGTTACTTGATACAAGTCCCCCCACTACATTCCATTCACTAGGAAAAATTAATCCAATAAGTAAATCTAACACAGCAGGTAAAAATTTTCATTGTTTACGAAACTTACCTCCAACTTTGCAGCAGCCTTACAATAAGCTTAAAGACTTCTTTTGCAGTACTTGGTGTTAAAGGTCATCACACCTTGTCTTGCCCTTCGACATCACAATTCTCTTCATAAGGTATTCCCTTATGTATTCTAGACTAGTGATAATAGGCTTGTCCCTTCCATCTAGAAGCTGCCTGTTTAGAACTTCACACAAGTTATTCAAAAGAATATTGCTTTTTGCCCTACCTGCAATACAATCACACCATAGTTAGACATAACCCTTAATGCAATACAAAAATAATACAAGTTGTACTGTAAAAGTAGGACCTAGCACAGTGTGTGGTGGTCTTCCCTCAACCATTCATAAGCTTCTAAGTTATATTTTTCATATCTTCCATTCTTTTATCAAACTTCTGATATGGTGGAAGCAGTGGACATTTCCATTAAACTTCCTTTGTAAAACTTACCTCTCCAAGACAATTTCATATTATCGTAAATTGTGTTTGAGACCAAACCTTGTTCTGCATTTGGAAAGTTCTTGCTATGGTTGGTATACACCTATAATGTAGATAACAGAATATATGAGAAAAATTAGTATATATACTTAACACATTTAAAAATGAGTTATAAGTATGAAAAATTACATTTTGCCTGTTAGATATAAAAGTGAAAGTTGGAGTTTTGAAAGCTAGTTTTGAGTGGAAGGAAGATTTCAAACAGAACCTAAGAAGCAAAAGGGGTGACCGCTTCACGCCACTCACAAAGACTCCCAAAGAGATACTTGCTATGGAGGCCAGGAAGTGAACTTTTACCACCCCACCCCCAATGGCAGGAGCACTAGAATCAAGAAACAAAAACAAGTACTGTGATTTCCATAGGGATAAAGGGCATAATACGAACGACTGCTTACACTTGAAAAGACAAATTGAAGAAGAAGTAAAGTCTGAAAAACTAGCACACTTGGTCAAGGAAATCAACCACGGTAGCAACAAAGCAAGTACCAGCAAAACAGTAAAGAAAGCTGAAGTAGCCCAGAAAGACAAAGAAGCTGCCATCATCATGGTACAGTCCTGGGGAAGAAATGTTCGCCCTCGGTCTGTGATACACACACTACCACAAATGAACATATCTTTTCCCCCGCTTAACAAGATGGACATTGAGGATCACCCAATAGTTATATGTGCCAAAGTGGGCAGGCATGACATTCACCGAATGTGTATGGATGGGGGAAGCGCCTCAGAGATTTTATATGAGCACTGCTTTCTTAGAATGAGGCTGGAAATAAGGCATAATTTGATACCCGCTGTTGTGTTGTTGGTTGGATTTTCAGGGGAAATCACTTGGCCTTTAAGACAAATCCTCCTGCGAGTATCCTTGGGAAAGTACCCATACCAAGCTACGGTGTAGATGAACTTTCTAGTTGTTAGGAACTTTGTAATAGATAGTTACTACTAGTAGGTATGTAGTTCCTACTGGTAGAGTAAACAGTTCCTGCTGGTAGTGTAGTTCCTACTGGTAAGGATAATAGTATAGTTAGTACTGGCAGTACAAAAGTCATTCCTGCTGGTAGAACAATATTATTCCTGGTAGTATTATGCTTACTCCGGGTTGTTAGTAAAAGTTAGTTAGTAATAGGGATATGCATGAGATATCCTAGGAAGTGATAACACTTATCACTTTAGCTTTTTGTTAGGGTTTCGTGGGTATTTAAGAAACCTACGAGTTGGATGAAAGGGACGAAGACTGATTGATTCATTAGAAAAACACGTTTATTATCAATAGAAAAGATCCATAGAGGATCGTTGTTTTAGTATTTTCTTTAACTCTGTTGTTTATATTCCGCGTAAACAATAGTTTCATTTGTTAGAGTCTCTCTTAGAGTTGCTTGTGATTACATAAGTGCTCTACAACCTTAACAGGCGTAAAGATCTATCTAGGGCTGGACCTACAAGTGGTATCAGAGCCTGGAGAGAGCCTCTGTTAAAGAAACTTTACTTTTACTTCACAATGACTTCACAAAATCCATCACAAACATACCCTATGCCATCACCATCAGTATCTTCATTCACTTTCCCATCAACCACTGAACCTGTGTTCTCAGCATCAACTTCTGAACCAGTCTTTGAGTCTCCAAATCACACTCAACCCTCACAAACTACCCAGTCTCAGCAACTCCAACAATATCACACAACCACTGTCTCAAACAATAATGCCAAATTTCCTTACTTAAAGAAGGAAGAATATGAGACGTGGGCCATGAAGATGGAGTATTGGATCATGAACAGTGATCACAACTTGTGGAACATTGTTCTAAATGGAAACAGCAGGAAAAGGACAGGAAGAGATCCAAAAGGAAATATTATGATTCTTCCTCCTGTTTCTGTTGAAGAACACATTGCTGTTCAAAGAGAGACAAAAGCAAGAACTATATTGCTTCAGTCTCTTCCTGAGGATCATATGGCTGATTTTCACCATCTAGATGATGCAAGGGATATTTGGTTGGCTGTCAAAGCCAGATTTGGAGGTAATGATGAGTCTAAGAAAATGAGGAAATCAATGCTAAAGCAGGAGTTTTCAGAATTTAGGGTATCTGAATCAGAGGGTTTGCATAAGGGCTATGACAGGTTTCAGAAGATTTTGAGTCAACTCAATCAGATGCAAGCTAAGCCTGACAATGAAGATTGCAATATGAAGTTTCTCAGAGCTCTTCCACCTTCTTAGTCACAGGTGGCAATCACTCTTAAAACAAAGGGTGGTCTTGATTACCTAAGTTTTGATGATCTGTACAACAAGCTTAGGACATTTGAAATTGATGTGAAAGGTGGTTCAAGCTATGATTCTAAAGGTACTTCTGCTCCTACCCATTCAGCCTTTGTTAGTACTGCTAGTACTAATTCAAAGATGACATATCTTGATCAATCCCATTCAACCTCATTTTTCTATGATTCATCAATTCCTGCTGCTTAAAGCATGTGATTGAAAGTGTTCTCCATTCCTTTGTTGCTGAAAGTGATCCACAACAACAGATCACTTATGAAGATTTTGATCAGATTGGGAAGATGGACTTGAAGGAACTAGACATCAAATGGCAAATGGCAATGCTATCTGTTAGGATTAACAGATTTGAAAAGAAAGCAGGAAGAAAGATGAAGTTTAACAACAAGGATGCTGCTAGGTTTGACAAAGGGAAGGTCAAATGCTATAAATGTTCTGAATTGGCTCACTTTGCTAGAGAATGTACAGGGAAACAGGTGGATTCAAAAGCAAGGTACTCTTCATTCAAACTTCAGGAGCTGAATAAGGGAGAAGAAACCAAGGCCTTGTTGTCTGGTTGTTTCTATGGTGAACTGGGTCAGATCATGAAGGTGAAGATGTGGAAAATGGTGCTGCTCAAGTATATGGGATGATTGCTGGAGCTGAGGAGGATGCTGCTGGTAATGCTACTGGTGATGTTGCTGATGATGTTTCTAATGCTGCTGCTGAATTTGCCTCGATGGTATCTCTTCTCAGGTACAAAATTGTTCTTTGTTGTGAACATCTATATGCTGAACTTAAAAACGAAATTGACAATGTAGAAGCCAATACAAAGAGTGTTATATTCAGGGTTCAAGAATATAAAATTACTTTACAACTTATAGAACAACCGAAGGTGATTGTACCAAGTAATCAGCTAGACATTAGATAGAAAGAATTAGAATCTTAACTTCTAATTTGAAAACACAAAACAAACATTCTAAAATATACTGAGAAACTGAATGAAAGGCTAACTGACTAAACTAATAGGTTTCAGAAGATTTTGAGTCAACTTAATCAGATGCAAGCTAAGCCTGACAATGAAGATTGCAATATGAAGTTTCTCAGAGCTCTTCCACCTTCTTGGTCACAGGTGGCAATCACTCTTAAAACAAAGGGTGGTCTTGATTACCTAAGCTTTGATGATCTGTACAACAAGCTTAGGACTCTTGAAATTGATGTGAAAGGTGGTTCAAGCTATGATTCTAGAGGTACTTCTGCTCATACCCATTCAGCCTTTGTTAGTACTGCTAGTACTAATTCAAAGATGACATATCCTGATCAATCCCATTCAACCACTTTTACTACTGCTTCATCAATTCCTGCTGCTTCAAACAATGTGATTGAAAGTGTTCTCTATTCCTTTGTTGCTGAAAGTGATCCCCAACAGCAGATCACTTATGAGGATTTTGATCAGATTAGGAAGATGGACTTGGAGGAACTAGACATCAAATGGCAAATGGCAATGCTATTTGTATTAACAAATTTGAAAAGAAAGCAGGAAGAAAGATGAGGTTTAACAACAAGGATGCTGCTAGGTTTGACAAAGGGAAGGTCAAATGCTATAAATGTTCTGAATTGGGTCACTTTGCTAGAGAATGTACAGGGAAACAGGTGGAATCAAAAGCAAGGTACTCTTCATTCAAACTTCAAGAGCTGAATAAGGGAGCAGAAACCAAGGCCTTGTTGTCTGTTAATTCTATGGTGAATTGGTCAGATCATGAAGGAGAAGATGTGGAAAAAGGTGCTGCACAAGTGTATGGGATGATTGCTGGTGCAGAGGTTGCTACTGGTGATGTAGCTGCTGATGTTACTGGTGAAGTGTCTGATGCTGCTGATGAATTTGCTCTTATGGGGTTGTCCCCTCAGGTACATACTTGCCTTTTTGGTTGTGAACATATATATGCAGAACTTAAAAAGGACTTTGATAACTTAGAAGTTCAATATAAAGATTGTTTTATCCAGGTTCAGGCATATAAAAGTAGTTTACAAACTTTAGAACAACAAAAGGCATGGTACCAAAGTAATCAGCTAGCATTAGAAGAAAGAATTAGAATATTGTCTGCTGATTTAGAAAACACTACAAACATGTTAAAATATACTGAAAAACTGAATGAACAGGCTAAAATTGATAAAATGAATAATCAGGTCAAACTTGAGGAGTCTAATGCAAGATTTGACAAATGGAAGGAATCTTCCAAAAACCTAGTCAAACTGATCAATAGTTCCATGTCCTCTCGATCAAAATTTAGTTTAGGATTTGGAGACACTTTTGGATCAGATGAGGTGTTTGATCTCTCTGCCCCTAGTATCTTTGACACATCCCCTATGGATGTTGCACAGAAACCTCTCTATGACTGGTTTGTCAAACCTGTTGGAATGCATGTTGTTCCTCCTCCTATAACAGGAACATTCATGCCTCCCTCCAACAGGCCTGACCTTGATGATACACAGTTTACCTATGGTTCAAAGTCCAATGATTATTCTGAATCTAACTTTGTATCTAATAACTTTGTCTTTTGTGATAACAGTGACAAGTCCTCAGACTCAGAGACAACTGGCTTTGCATCCTGTGTCACCTCCTCAAGCACCATGACCAATGCCCCTAGTTCAGTTGATTTCAAGACTCTTTCAAAGACTGTTGACCAAAGACCTATCTCCATCAATGATGATCCTAGGTTTTCTTTTAAGGAGAATGTAAAACCTCCTAGGAATTTGTGTAATAAAAGTGGAATAGACAGTAGAAGTCTTTGTAAACGAAAGTCTTTTGGTTCTAAGATATGTTTTGTTTGTGGTAGTAAATTTCATTTGATTAAAGATTATGATTTTTATGAGAATAAGTTGGAATTGCATAATAAACCGATGTGGACTAATGTTGCAAATATACCCTCTTTTGTACCAAAAGCAGCATCTGTTCCTGCTGGTAGAAGGAATAGACCAACATCTGTTCCTGCTGGTAGTAGGAATAGATCATCATCTGTTCCTACTGGTAGACCAATTCCTGCTGGTTGGGAAAATCATGCTGCTCGACCTATGACCAGACCAACAAGCTATTATTTTCAACATTTTAGTAGGCCTGGCTCATATAACCAAATGAATATGGATGGGGGAAGATGGGGAACTGCTGTTAAGCCCTCAGCAGGTTGTTCTTGGAGAATTAAAAGACCTAATGTGCAATGTGGGTCCAAGAATAATGGTGGATCTCATCAATCTACATGGTTTACTTCCTACTGATCCACAAGGCAGGCTCAAGTCAGTTATGACTTGAGTCTCCCATGTATACTAATGTTATTGTTGTATTGTTTCTTTGTAGGCTACTCCTCATAAAAATAAAGATTTAGCTATAGTTGATAGTGGTTGTTCAAGAAGCATGACAGGTAATAAGGAGAAATTGGATAACTTTGTGAAGATTGTAGGAGGTACTGTAACTTTTGGAGGTGGAGATAGAAAAATCACAGGAAAAGGCACTATCAGGACTTCCAAACTGAACTTTGAAAATGTTTACTATGTGGAAGAACTTCAAAACTTTAACTTGTTCTCAGTATCACAAATTTGTGATAACAAGAACAAAGTTCTTTTCACTGATAGAGAGTGCCTTGTTCTTTCTAAGGAATTCCAACTACCTGAGAATGATCAGATAGTTCTTAGAGTTCCAAGAAGGCACAACCTCTACTGCTTCAATTTGTCTGAACTCCAACCTGAAGGAAATGTCACCTGTTTGCTGGCCAAAGCTTCCTTAGATGAGTCTACCAGATGGCATAGAAGGATGGCTCATGTGAACTTCAAAAACATGAACAAGCTGGCAAAGTATGGCTTAGTAAATGGACTACCCTCCAAACTCTTCACAAATGAACATAACTGTGTTGCTTGCAATCTATTCCTGAAATTGCATCTGTTCTTGCTGATGTAACACCACTCCCTCCTGGTCACTCATTGGGCTCCAGTGAAAATTCAACAAGATATCCCTCTCCTTCTGACCTTGCCAATTCCATGTCCTCATTTTCAGAGGTGGAGGATATACACCATCATCCTGACACTGGCATTTTCACTTCCTCTTCATATGATGATGATTTTGGTGGTGCTGTCACAAATCTAGCACCCACTGTAGCTGTTGATCCTGTTCCTACTAAGAGGGTGAACACCATTCATCCTCAATCACAGATTCTTGGAGATCTCACCTCACCAGTTCAGACAAGAGGCACATTGCAGAAGTCCAAGTTTGGTGAAAGTGCTCTTGTTAGCTATGTTCATGATCAGCAGAGGAACAATCATACAGATTATTTACATTGTCTGTTTGCTTGTTTCTTATCTCAACTAGAACCAAGCAGTGTTGCTCAAGCACTAAATGATCCTGCTTGGATTGAAGCTATGCAAGAGGAGATGCAACAGTTTATTAATCAGAAGGTTTGGCAGCTTGTTCCTCTACCAGATGGAAAAGTTGCTATTGGCACAAAATGGATACTGAAGAACAAACGAGATGCCAGAGGTATTGTAGTCAGGAATAAAGCCAGACTGGTGGCTCAAGGTCATAGGCAAGAGGAGGGCATTGATTATGATGAGGTATTTGCTCCTGTAGCTAGAATTGAAGCAATTAGACTATTTCTAGCATTTGCCTCATATATGGGATTTATGGTATATCAAATGGATGTGAAAAGTGCCTTCCTTTATGGGGAAATTGAAGAAGAGGTTTATGTTACTCAACCTAAGGGTTTTGAAGATCCTCATTTTCCTAAGCATGTCTACAAAGTTGTGAAAGCTTTGTATGGTCTTCATCAAGCACCAAGGGCCTGGTATGCAAGATTGTCTACCTTTCTGTTGAAGCATAATTACAGAAGAGGTACTATAGACAAAACTCTCTTTATTAAGAAGAATTCCAGGGATATCATACTTGTCCAGGTTTATGTGGATGACATTATTTTTGGGTCCACAAACAAGGCATGGTGTGATGATTTTGAAGTGTTGATGAAAGGGGAATTTGAGATGAGTGCTATGGGTGAGCTAACATTTTTCTTAGGCTTACAAGTTAAGCAAAAGCATGATGGGATCTTTATCAGCCAAGACAAGTATGTCCAGGACATGCTTAAGAAGTTTGATATGGAGAATGTGCGACCTGCAACAACACCCTTTGAAGCTTCCAAACCAAAATCCAAGGATGAACCTGATGATGCTGTTAATGTTCACTTATACAGATCAATGATAGGTTCCCTCATGTACTTGACAGCTTCAAGGCCTGATATTCAGTTTGCAGTGAGTGCTTGTTCTAGACACCAGGTTACACCTTTGACTTCCAACTTGAATGCAGTCAAGAAGATCTTTAAGTACCTTAAAGGCCAACAAAAACTAGGTCTATGGTACCCAAGAGATTCTCCCTTTGTGTTGGAAGCATACAGTGATAGTGATTATGCTGGTTCTCATGATGATAGAAAATCCACAACTGGTGGATGTCAATTTCTGGGTAGAAGGTTGATTTCTTGGCAGTGCAAAAAACAAACCATTGTGGCTACCTCTTCCACTGAAGCAGAATATGTTGCTGCTGCTAGCTGTTGTGGTCAGGTACTTTGGATTCAAAATCAACTGCTTGATTATGGGTTCAACTTTATGAACACCAAAATTTTTATTGATAATCAAAGTACCATTTGCATTGTTAAAAATCCAGTATTTCACCAAAGAACAAAGCACATAGAAATTAGGCACCATTTTATTAGAAATGCAAATGAGAAACATCTCATTCAGGTGTTTAAGATCCACACAGATAAAAATGTGGCTGATTTGTTAACCAAGGCATTTGATGGACCTAGATTTCTTCATCTAGTGGTTCACATTGGGATGCTTAATCCCTAGTTTCCATGGTTAAGGGGAGGATTTGGGTCCAAGTGGAGGACTGTAATTGTAAAATTGCTCTAAGTAGTTGGTTTTTACTTTTAATTTTTCCACTTAATTTTTCTTCTGGTAGTTTTTCATTTTTCTACTGATAGCTTTCGTTGTTTATGCTAGTCAAGTTTTTCCATGTCTATGTTTTCGGTGTTTTGGTCTAAGATTCTGCAGATAATTGGTTTATAAGTGTGGTTTTGCATGAAGAAAGCGGCATTATACTGATGATACATATTCATTCTGGTTGGTTGAGTGTTTGTCTATTGGTGAGGGAGTTCCTACTGGTAGCTTTAAATGTTTCTACTGGTAGAACTGTTCCTGCTGGTTTTGTTAGTTTGATTTCGAGTTGACTTTTCTTTGAGCATAACTTAAATTGAGTTCTACTCTAATTAAATGTTATAGGTGAGAAAATTGGGGATATTAATTCAAGAAAGGGTCCTAATTTAAAGGGATACGTACACTTTACCTCTTACCTAAATTCAAAACCCTAATTTTTACTGCCCCTTTTCTCACACCTCTCTCTCTCTTTGGAAAATCAATTCCTACTAGCAAACAACCAGTAGTAACTCTCCTTCCACACCAGTACCAACACTCAATCGCATTTTTTTGTTATCATCATACAAATGGCCGATCTAAAATATCGTGATGAACACAATAAGGTTGGTTTCTTGGAGAAACCTAAAGGGAGTGCAGACTATCATCAGGTTCTTGATTTTTTAAGGAGTTCACATATCAGGTATGCCATTAGCCATGACCCAATCATATATGACTCTTTGGTCAAACAATTTTGGTCAACGGCCTCCCTCGGAACATTTGAGGAAGGCCCACCAGCTATAATAGCCACCATTGATAGAACCCCCTATACAATCACTGAATCACTGGTTCGGAGTCAACTTCAACTAGATGATGAAGGGGGGGTTGAGGACTTACCAACTGCTGACATTTATTTAGGGATGGATAATATGGGGTATCCTACTGAAGGGAAACTGACCTTCCATAAGAATAAGTTCTCACCTCAATGGAGGTTCATTGTCCACACAATCATGCATTGTCTCAGCACCAAGTCTGGTAGCTGGGATCAATTTGGGAGTTCTTTGGCTACTGCTCTTATATGTTTAACTGAGGGAAGGAAGTTTAACTGGTCAAGCTATATTTTTAAAGGAATGGTTAACAACATTACCAATCCTAAAAAGTTTTTGATGTTTCCTAGATTTCTACAAATGATATTAAACATTGAAACTAGGAATTCAAAACAGTATCATGCTTTTAAGCTAACCAGTAAGATGTTTGCAAACATGAGGCTCAATTTTCATGGGGACACTATGCCACTCTTGGCAACAATGCTTCCTCCTGCTCAACCTGCTATAGCGGGTGAAAGTTCAGGAGAGGCTGAACCAACTATTCCACATACAGTCCCTGAGACTTTGACTGAACCTGCACACTCCCATGATCAGGCATCATCACCACCTAGACCAACCACCATTCCTGCTAGTGCTCAAGAGAATGAGCAGGGTCCTTTTTCAGATCCTAACCCTGCATCTTCTTCCAGACCTCATGCATCTGAACCTAAACAATTCACTTCCACAAATGTGGAAGATGATGTATTTGGAGGTTCCTTTGATATCTCACCTCCAAGGTCCACTGAAGCTCCACCTGCAGGTACCACCTCAGGAGGTGCTGAGGACCCTGATAAACTAACAGCTTTGTGTTCTCTAGTGAATTCTCTTGTGCAGAAAATAGATTCTCAAGCATCTGATCTAAAAGCTCACAAGCTGGTGTTTAAGGAGGTTGTTGGAAAATTGGTAAAGAAGGTTAAGGAGTTGGAGGATAAACTAAAAGGGAGAAAGAGGAAGTTTGTTATGACAGAATCTGACATAGAGGAAGAGGAAGAGCAGGATGTTGATCCTCTCATTAAGCTGGCCAAGGCAGCTGCTACTGCTGCTGATGATTCAGCTGTTCCTACTGGTGGTTCCAATGAGGATGATATTCCTCCTAGTTCATCCATTCCCTCTGATGCTTTTGCTGGTGGATCAGCTATTCCTCCTGATGTCACTACTGGTCCTACTGATGCTCCTTCTGACAAGGGAAAGTCCCCTATGTTGGAGGAAGAACCTCCAGTGAGAGAAAGATCATTCAGACAGAGGGAGGAGGACAGGTTGGGAGCAGAAGCTGCTAGGAGACTATATGAGGAAGAACAAGCTGAGCTGGCAAGAGAAAGAGAAGAGCAAAAGCAGAAAAGACAAAAGGATGTGTTGGAGTCTGCAAAATATTACACTGATGCTGATTGGAATGAGATAATGGGTCAGGTTCATGCTAACCAAGGACTTTCTGCTGATTTGTTGGGTCCTGATGTAAATGAGGACAACTTTGCCGCGAGGATGGTAGCTCTTATTGCTGAAAGGAGAAGAAAGTTTGCTGCTCAAAGGTTCCAAGATAAGAGAAATAAGCCAATGACTTATGCACAACAGAGAGATTATATGAGAACCTTTGTCAAAAACCAAAGCTCCACCATCTACACAACAGGCTGGACAATGAAACATGTGAGGTCCTTTTCTGATGATCAACTCAAAGATGAGTTTGACAAGATCAGACATGCTCTTGCTAATCTGCAATCACAACACCTAAGGAGGTCTCTTAAAAGACAAGGAGCAGATTTAGAACAACCTGATTCAAAGAAGTCTAAATCCACTGAACCTCAAAAGACTTCTGTTCCTGCTGCTTCAAGACCATCATCTGCTGGTGTTACACCTGATGTACACCAATCACCATTTGTTGATACTCCACCTGCTACTCCTCCACACTCACCTAAGGCTTCATCCACCTGATGATACAGATGTTTCATCAAACTCCATTGTTCGCTCCTACACCACCATCTGGTTTTTCAGCTACACCTAATGTTACCAGGACATCTGGTCCTAGAACAAGAAGCCAATCCTCTGGATGACTGGTATTAAGACATATAGTACTAGGAGGAAATCACTTGGATCAAGGGAAAAAGATGTCATCCTCTGAAGTTTAAGGAATATTTTGAATGCTGCTGATAAATACTTCATCAAAGTTTTATCTGATAATGACTCTGATGCTTCTGATGGTGATACCAACCCTCTTTATTGGCATGCCTTTGCTGCATGGGAAATTGTTCCTACTGGCTTGGGTGATGTTAATGCACTATACTTCGCCGATAAGTCGTCAAAGTACTTTTAATCATCTGAGGAGATTCTTCGCGTTGCTTGATAGGCAGATGTGTCTAAGTCTTTAGGTTGGTTTTTAAAGCACTATGAAGCACATATATAGTTGGTGGAGGAATGGGGAATGACTGCTATGGGGAGATCTTCATGTTTTGTTTGAGTCTGTTGAAGGAGGTTCTAGTGTAGAAGTTTGGGCTGATCAAAAGGATTGGGTTGTCAGTAGCTGGAGAATATTTCCTTTTTCTGGTGTTCATGTCTTAGAGACATTTTCTGGCACGGTCCTATATATGTTTGCAGATACACCCTATCCTCTTTCAGCTTCAACCATGAAGAAAATGTTGAAGCACAAACTGGAAGTTGAAATTAATGGTATAGGGAATGATATGACACATGCTGAGCAGCTAATTTCATTCATCAAAAATCGGCTTGCTGCTTGTCTTCCATCTGCATAAATCTGGTACTCTGTCACTCTCTTGTACATAATCTATCTTTTGCTGTTTCGTAAT
This sequence comes from Tanacetum coccineum, assembly GCA_026074375.1. Lineage (NCBI taxonomy): Eukaryota > Viridiplantae > Streptophyta > Magnoliopsida > Asterales > Asteraceae > Tanacetum > Tanacetum coccineum. Next base: position 53,565 of record BQNB010031021.1, read on the forward strand.
GTTAATCTGTAACATCCGAGAATTTTCAAAGTTTTGAATGACGATTTCAATCTTTGACTTTTAGGATCTCGCTTGACTTATAAGAACGATCATCTAAATCACGTTTTCACGACTCGGACTCAAAAGCAATTCGATGTGAAACGACATTCCTGACAACTTTTTAGTTTTGCCCGAGACCTGGAAACGAGCCGAAAAGGGCTAAAACAACACCGCAAACATTTTTCGAACAATATACAACGCGGACACACAAAAACAATTAAATTTGTTTTTAATTATCAGTATTTATTTAATAAAAATATTAAATAAATTAGTCATCATTTTTTAATTAAAAGCGTTGTTGATAACGCGAATACTCGAGCTTAAATCCATTCTATTTCGGACGAGGCAAAACCGGTTCGCAAAATGAATAACAGATGTTTTATTAAATGTTATAAAATATTTATGAAATATTATCAAGCGAATACTCATTTTTATCGGAAAAATTATTTGAAAAACAATGGCGCAAGTTTCGTGCGTTGAATCATTCGTTAAGCCGCTCAAATGAGTCCCGAACCAATATATTATAAAAGTTTCCTAAAACTTTCACTTTTGGTCCCTGTAAAATATTTACAAAACAAACCCTCAACTATTAAATATATTACATTTTAATATTTAAGTTTTATATATATATAAAAATCTATATATTTCATTTCATTTCCCTCTCAACTTATAACACACACATTATACACTCTCTCCCTCCCTCATCTTCTCCGGCGAGCTCCCGCCACCGCCGGCCACCACTGCCACC
>BQNB010031022.1:0-54351 GCA_026074375.1 Tanacetum coccineum
TGTGGTATATGATTTGTAGCTGTTATGATCCAAGTTGCATATCTACAGAAGACCCCTATTGGATGATTACAAAAAGGGGAAGAAGATTAAAGGTTTATTGATTTGCAGCTTATTATACGTGGTGGCATGATCATAAGTTAAGGGGAAGCTATCTACAAAGAAAGATTTTGTTTCATTCAGGGAGATGGTTACATCTCAACTTCAGGGGAAGCTTTGGCTTTATGATGAAGTTCGTGCAAGAACATTGTTTGTTTTGTCATCATCAAATAGGGGAAGATTGTTGGGAAATATAGATTTGATGAGACAAAAGAACAAAAGAATGAAACAAGAAGGACTTAATCGACAAATTGGAATTCTACAAAAGATGGAGTTTGACTACAAATTAATGATTGGGAAGTTACAAGATGTAACTTAATGTGTTTTAATGATAATTAATGTCATTAATGTGTTTGATTAGAATTCCTTTGTAACGTCTTATGGTCTCTATTATATAAAGAGACACAGACTCATAGGTTTGATATCCATCCAGAAAAACATCGACTGATGAGAGTCGAATAGTAAAGGTGTGTGTGTACACCGAAGTTAGTTAGTTAGTTAGTACACCATAATTAGTTGGTGTAGCCCTAAGTTGTAGTTGGGGTAATAGGGAAACGTTCAATGAAGAAAACCTTGTTTAATAACATCATTGTTCTTTATATTCCGCTGCATGTTTATGATGTTATTTGTAAAACGATCATAGATGGGTTTAAATGATCTAATCACCTCCCCATACTAAAACTACACATTGTCCTCAATGTGAGATTCCCTCATACTAATTCCAATGCATAATCTTGATATAAAGGGGTCTCTACGCAAATCTAAAACCGTTTATTAAGTATGCTAATAGATAAACGTTAGTCGATAAGATTTACTATATCGGATTCCCAATATAAGCATGCGATGGATTGAAGATCGATTGGATGATGGACAAAACCACGAGCACGAGAGTCTTTAAAATCTGGGCAATCCTGGACAAACATCACAAAACACGAAACACGAGAAAGAGAGAGGCGAGCCTCCTCACAACACACTTATTAATAAATATTATACTAATATACTACTATTAAGGATAAGCATGGGTTGCCACCCATGAAGCGCTTGTTTTTGTGCGAGTCTCTAGCTTGACTCACCCCATATCATCGTGATATTAGGGACGACACAAGTGGAAGAGCAAACTTTCATCAGACATTTAAATGCCACCGGCTTAAGAGAAGAAAAATGAAAAGCAGAAATGTCAGGGTCAAAAATGATATCCTCACTCCCGAAGGAGAACGGAAAAGAAGAATCCTCAGGGTAGGTGAGAAACGGGAGAAAAGTCCGAATGACAAATGTTAAGGAATTGTCATCCAACAATTTTGGGAAAACCCAATCTCACCTCCCCCTATGGTTAGAAACATTCGTCTTCCATAAGCTCATCAAAATTGGTTTATCCACGGCGTATCGTCTCAAGTCGAAGGTAAAACGCTCATACTCGGGAATAGGATCATCGTTAAGTAAGTCGTCAAGAAAAATAATATCCCCTTCCAAGTCAAAATCACTCTTAATACCTGGTGGTATCGAGTCTTCCAAAACAAGAAATGTATCAACCTCCTCTATAAGAAAGTCGCTATCCACAACGGGAATAGGAGAAGAAGAGGGATATTCGAGCACAAAAGGAATAGAAGGAGTAAGATTTAATGCTTCGATCTTATCAATAAGAAGATTGACATTTAATAATTTCTCACGAAGAATTTCGTCCTCGATTTGAAGAATATCAATATCAATCGCTCCTTCTTCTTCATCAAAATCGTCTTCATCAATTCCCGATAGAATTGGATCAATAAGATCGAGTTCACCGGCGAACTACTCGGGAAGAAAATCAATCTTAGGAGATGTGATCGAAATATCTCGACTAAGCAAAGAGTCAATAAGATCAGACTCGGCATCAAAGTGTTTTTTATCACAAGAAGGCACATCACACATATTATCGAAAATACCCTCAGACTCTCTTGGGATTGGGACAAGGTTCTCAACATTAGACTTTATTAATTTGTCTGATTCCGTTTTCGGAATAATGCTAAGATGGTCGTCCCCCATACTTAGAGAGTTATCTGGTTCCTCGGTTGGCAAGTCGGGTGTGATTGCTTTAGACAATCTCTCTAGATATTCCCTATATTGAATAATGTATTCTTCATCATCATCGTCAATAATAGGAAAATTCTAATATGGAGTAAACTTCGAGCTGCCTGCTCCTCCTGCTCTTTCTGAACTGCCAGATTAGCTGCTTGCTCACGTTCAATACGCTTTTCTTCATGTTGTTTCAACATTTTAGCAATAGTTCGTGAATCATTAGAGAGTTAAAGTAGCAATTCCGGCAAACTCCATGGTTTAATTTGCTTTTCATCCTAAACTTGAATTAATTTGAGAATTCTTTCCTTAGGCCAAACCAACTCTTATACTCCATTTCTTCATGAGGAAAAATATTGCTATTAAAAAGGGTTCGATTAGTTTTAATTAGCTTGCCATATCTAGCAACATATCCTTATTCAATCTCTGAGGAAGTTGATGAGTGACAGAAAATTGCGGGGTTTGATCAAAACCGGAATAGTTATAATTATGCTCAAAGTGGTTTTGATTCATCGGTTGACATTGAAAACTTTCATGAGGACCCCCATAATTACAACAAAGAAAACTTGATGAATTATGTGAATAATAATTATCATCATAGTTTTAATTGTAACACGGTTCCTGCTCATAGACAAACAGGAATTATGGTGGACAATCATAACTATAATGAGAATTGTTTCCGCATAACTTGCACAAGTATGTCTCGTACTGGGGCTGTGGAGGGTAGGTGAAATCGTTTGGAGGATCATTGAAAGAGTTTGAATTAAGATCATTATTAGATGAATTTTCATTACTTGAAGCGCAATTGAAGCAAAATCCTTCACTAAGACTGATCCACACCACTTTGTAAGAACATCGTTAACAACATCACCTCTAACAAAACGTATCTTTACAATGAAACAATGCGATTGGTCTAATGAAAGAGTTTTGGGGTTATGAGGTGGGTAGAAAAATCGAGTGTTTCCTCATTAAAACGGGCTCGATATTGACAAATCGTCTCAAAACTCACATTGGTACAACGCCCACAATTTCCACCGTTAAACGGACCTCCACACCATGAGCATCTAGAAAACCAAGACATGTCCGAAGAAATTATAGGATAAGAAGGTTAAGAATAATAAGAATTAACTAATAAGAGGACAAAGAATAATATTTTAGAATTTTTCAAAATAATACATAAGAAAAGAAATAATAAAGAAAGAAAAATAATATTGTTAACTGAAAGTCAAAAGGTACACGGTAGCTCTCTAGAAAACGCATAAAGAAGCGGAGGAGCGGGTAAGCGTGAAGCGTTTTAAAAACCTTTTCCTTTCTTTTAGTTTGTTTACTAAAGGTGAACCGAAACGATAATTAACAAACGGTTATTATTATTTTTAATATTAAAATAAAAGAAAATAATAATAGAAGTGTAAAATATTTTTGTATTTTTATATTTATATAATAGAAGAAAATATTCACAAACGGAAAATGATAACTTCACGAGGAAGGGTCTTCAAAACACTAATCTTCGAACAAAACACGATAATCGTACACACCTCTCCGGCAGCGGCGTCAAAAATTGATACAGCCCAAACACACTATATATAATATAAGTATATAAGGATGTAATCAATAATAGTATAGTAGTATTTCCGTCGAATTTAAGAAACAAACTTTTAACCAAAGTTGTCTCAAAAATCTCCCGGGTCGTTTTCCCTCGACGATGCGTGAATTGAGAATCGGTTAAGTCCGTGATCGCGTGATTTGAATGGTTTCAAAGTTTTGATTTGGTTTCCTATTTCTACAAAGATAAATGCAAAAACAAGCAAAGACAATCACCAATTTAAGTAATGAAAAATTAAAACAAGAAAACGTCACGGGAATTTTAATAACTGACATTTAAACAACTAACTCAAATTTAAGCCCTACAAATACAAATTTAATTTTTATAAATCCTAAATGACTTAAAATAATTTTTAGAAAAAGAATTATATTTTTTTGATTTTTATTTTACTTATTATGAATTAAAAATAGATTTAATCTAAATAAAACATTAAAAATAGTAAACTAATTATTAAAAATCTAGAAAAAATATGAAAAATAAAAGTTTAAAGATTAGCTGAACGAATAAGCTTGAAATAAGCAATAATTGGTTGATAAGCTTAATATTGAAAAAGGATATAAGAAATTAATGTTGCAAAGTGAGTTTGAAAAAAACTCAAAGGCGAGTTGGTTTAGAGTGTGTGTTGTGAAGCGTTGATGTACAAAGGGGGAGGTCACAGGTTCGAAACCTGTAGACTCTCTTTTTGAAAAATCATTTTTTTAATTTTCTTTTGAACAAACTTAATGAAAAGCTGGACATAAGCAACTTTTGTGAAGACACTTTTTCTAAAACTTTAAAATAAGCCAGGAATAAGCTGAAACAGCTTAACAGATTTCAAAGAAAGAGAAAACAAAGGCTATAAAATGACTTATGATAGAATTTAAGCTAACTAAAAAGACAAATAAGCATTACTTAAGAAGCTAAAAGCTTCAAACATATTCAGACTAATACTAAGAGGACTAAAATAAGAAGAAATTAAGAAAAATGGCTAAAAGAATAAGCTAGAACAAGTGAATGAAAATGGCAGATTAACTTAAAGGCTTTGAGAAGAAAAGCTAAAACTGCTAGGACTCTTTAAGCTTGAATAAGCTCAAAGACTGAACCAAAAGCTTAGCTTAACTAATCTAGGACCAGAAATAAGCACAAGGCCCTAAAATAAGCTCAAATAATAAGCTGATAAGCTCATTTAGACATCCAACAGTTTGCTCAACTATTGGACTTTTTGAGTTAAATGACAGATTTATAAGCTTGATCCTAGGACTTAATAAGCTAGAATGAAAAGCTAAAACTTAAAAAAAACTAAAGACCTGAACCCTAAGAACATTTAAAAAACTAAAATTACACAAAAAGGATTTAAGAAATAAGCTAAGAAAGAAAGATTAAAGAGACAGATACTACTAACTACTTTTGGCTTTTTGGTTTTTGAAGAAAAAGTAAGCAAATTCAGATCAGGATTTAAGCTAGCTAGATATGACTAAATGTGAAAATAAGCTGAAACAGATCAAGTTTGATGCACAAAGAGCTTATTTTATTAATATCAAATCTTAAATCAAGCTTAAGCTTATCTAAATTAGCTATTGAAAAAGGGCTTTTAAAGCTTTGAAAAGAGACTTGAAGCTAAGACAGTTTTAATTCAAAATCTCTAAAACAATTGCGTTCTTAATGTAACACCCCCAAAAATCAGGACAACGCAGCGGAATGGTAACATTGGGGTGCTACTTCAGGGCACAAAACACAAGTCACGGAAAACGACCTCAAAAGAGACGTTTAATAAAATGTCACATTCAATTTAATTAAAAATGTCAGAGTTAAATATGTTCCATTTATAATGTATTAGAAAACATTGTCAAAACGTTTGTCAAATAGTACTCAAGTTATTAAGCCTTCAAAAATATATATACGCCGACTCGAAAGCCCCAATGCTCCACTAGCATAAATAGTAACCTAAAAATACATTGCTAAAACGTCAACAATAATTTGTGAATTCATAGGTTTTAAGTAAAAAAAACAGTAAGTGACAATAATTTAAGAAATAATATCAGAAGAAAAGTAGCGTTACAAACTATAAAAGTGTTTATTTCCGAAATCCAAGTAGAGATTTTAATAAATCAATAATGTTCAGTAGTGACCACAAGATCGAAAGTAATGGTGGACTAAGTACGTATTCCGAGTCCAAAACAAGTAAGCGTAGAGGCAAGAGAAACCATTCATCATGACCAACACTTTGCATTAATGCCACTAAATTCATGACCCGAAGCCTTAACTAGCTTTTTGCCCCAAACAGAATATAGGATGATTTGCCAACTACCCGAACAACCTCTCAATGTAAATGCACCCATCACACTAGTGACCCAAGTAACGGCGAGGATTGTCAATCCCGATAGATCTATCCATAACAACCAGACGCTCCTAATGAATAGCAATTAACGGTATCATGATCGATATCGGAACTTCACGGCAAAAGGAAACTTAGGCATTAATAATCAGGCATACTCTGGATAGTAACACTTAGAAAAACCCTTGTGTTCGTAAGTAAAAACAATCATTAAGTCTACAATTCACGGTTTCAAATATAGGTATTCACGATCTCAAATCATGTAGTAACAAATCAAGCTTTAGTAAAAATAGTCATGTAACGCTTATGTAGTAGAAATCAATAAGTTCACTTAGTAAAACGAGCACGTATTCTCACCCCGAAAACAGTTTAAGAAAACCATTAAAAGAGAAAAGGTGGGGCTATGAACTCACAAAGTATTGAAAGGTAATTGTACTGTAGTAAAATATACAAGTTTGTAAACGAGCATGTATTCCCCTCGCGGGTTTATAAAACATTGAAAAGATTGAAATGCGAGACTATGAACTCACATTGATGATGAAGAACGATTGGCGGGAATGTACACATTGAGTACAAGACGAAACAGAAACTGAAACGGCTCGACCAAGAAGTTACGGTTTATCCTAACGACTATAACCCACTAGCCTAGGATAATGTATTTGGGTTTCCCGATTAATGGTTACGTCAACGCGACACGTTGATAAAAATTTAGATTTAAAGTTGTAATAGTTTGGTGGTTGGTTAAATAAATAAATCAAAAAGTAAACGCAAGGTGTGTAATATATTATTTATATTTCGTTTCCTCGACGGTCGTGTCTAAAATAGTTACCTCATTGTAAAAGTATAGTTTTCGTTCGTTTATCCGGTTGTTGTATAATACATATTATTATATCTTTAAAATATAACTTAATCCCCTTTTTCGGTTTCTAAAATAACAAAAGCTTTAGTAAATTATTACTAAATATAGAAATTTATATAAATTTCGCCATGACATTTCCGTTTATATATCGTTTTCCATATTTATAGAATCTAACGTTTTCCCCTAATCAATATATGTTACAATTTTTCGCTTTCTAATATTTCAAATGCCGCGTGTTCTAGATATAATATATATATATATATATATATATATATATATATATATATATATATATATATATATATATATATATATATATATATGTTATTATATCTAATCTAAACAAAATAATATATATTACATTTATTTAACCATTTTAAACCACCAATTTATATATCCGGTTTTTAAGATATTTATAAAACCTTATTATTTTTATTCGTTGTTTCGCTAAACCAAACACACCCTTTGTATATAACCAAACGAACCCTTGTTGTCTCTACATCAACCAAACGCACTCTCTGTGTGTGTCAAACAACCATAACCACCTAACCGAGGCTGCAAAACAAACAGCCCCTTGTGGCTTTTTTAAACCCGACACGAACATCCGACCCCCCGCTTTACCAAACACCCCATAACAGGCTGACCCAACACCCCGTTTGGTCAAGTTTATACAACAAAACAAACACCCCTTAGGGGCTGTTAACCCCAAAACCAAACACCCCTGAAGACTATGAAAAACAAACGCACCCTAGGTGCAATAACAAACCAAACGCAGCCAACCCAAACGCACCCTTTGTGGTGGCTGACCACCGAAACAAACACCCTTCGGTGACTGAGCATCAAACGCACCCTTTTGGGCGGTTGAAAAACAAACGCACCCCTGTTTTCGGGGTGGAGATGGCAGCAACGAGGTGATGGTGGTGGTGTTATGGGGCTGTCGATGGGGGTGGTGCGAAGGTGGAGGTGGCAGCGGCTGTGATGATGAAGATGGCGTCGGTGGAGTGGTGATGAAGGTGAGGTGATGATAATGATGATGGTTATGATGGTGGTGTTTATAAGGGTGATGGTGTTGATGTTGCGGTGGTGGTGTTAGCTGTGGCAGTGGGGGTGATGGTGGTGTTGGTGCGTCGGTGGTGGTGGAGTGGCGTGGTGGTGGCAGCCGGTGAGGGGTGGTGATAGGGAGGCGCGTGTGAGGGTGGATCGAATAGATCGGAAGATGGGGAGCATTATTGGAGTTGGCCGGAAAAGTCCGCCGGAAAAGTTTTCCGGCGACGGCAGTGGTGGTCGGTGGTGGCCGGATTTTTGGAGAGGATGGAGGAGGTGTGTGTGTGTGTGGTGATGATTATGAAAAAAGATATATAAATTTTTATATATATAATAAAAGTTTTAAAAAAATTGATAAGTTGTTAATAGTTGAGGGTTATGATAAGTGCGTAATTACACATATCTTTTACCTCTAAAAACGAGCTTAAATGACCAAAAACAGACAAAAACTGCCAAATATATGTTTGTTTTGCATTTGTATTGTGCAGGAAGTGGATATCAACAAAAAGACAGAAAACCAAGCCAAAATGACAAAACTGAGCATGGAATGGAAAAGACTGTGCAAAATCAAGGCCAAAGTCCAAAAATGTCAAAGTCAGAGACAATACTGAAGAAATCAGCATTCAAACCGTGGAACTGAAGAATACTATTGAATGCAATCTTAACCCATCTGATGGGCCGGGAAAGCCCAATAGTATATTTATGAAGACTGTGAAGACCAAATGGGCCCTCAATCAATTACAACAGCCCATTTGTGTGCAATTGACAAAGACTGTGAAGACTTTGAAGGCCCAATCCAAGCCCAATACAAGCCCAATACAAACCCAAGCCCAACAAAAGCCCAAAATCCTTTTTTATAAAACTTTAGGGGCTAAAATTGCCAAGTTTTAAAAGTTGTTTTATAAAGAAAAAACACAAGCCCAACAAAAGCCCAAAATCCTTTTTTATAAAACTTTAGGGACTAAAGTTGTCATTTTTAAAAGTGTTTTATAAAAGAAAAGTGGTAAAATAAAGACAAGGACTAAAACTGCCAAATGGCAGTTTTCTTTTTAGTTATAAACCACAGGGACCTGATTTGCCATTACCCTAAACCTTCTTTGTTTTCTTTTTATAAAACAGAGGGACCGAAATGGTCACTTTCCAAACTAACTTATAACTGAAAAATCGGCTTAAAGGAAATGGAAAGAGAAGAAAAGATGAGGGACTAGTGTTGCCTCTTCCCCAAAGATCCCTTTTAAACCCTGCAACCCACCCCTGCCATAACCCACTCCCGCCAAAACCAAACCACCCCTTTCCCCACGTTTTCTTGCAATACCACTCTCCCACATACCTTTCCAGCTCACCCCTACTCATTCCCACCTTACCCTGCCCCTATAACTCTCTCCCCAACACAAACACTCAACCCCGAAGTCCCCTTCAATGGTGAGATTGTGTACAAGACCAAATGGAGGGCTAGGATTGCTTGGGAAGCATTGTGCTCTCACAACAAACTCGTCCCAAGTCTTTTTGGCCAGTATAAAAGAGCCAAGACCAAGCCGAAGCACACACACCATTTTTTTTATGTTTTTAGCTAAATTTTAATTCTAAGCCTTTCTTTTAAGCATTTTAAGTGTATTCAGTTCATTTTGTAAGCTTATCTTGTAATACTTTCAGTTTTAAATAAAAGTTAAGAAGTGTTTGTAAAAATTACCATTGTCAAAATTTGAAGTATAATTTAAAGCTTTTAATTCTGTTTAAACCTATATAAACATGTGTTAAAGTTATTAAAACTCACTTGTAATCACTTATCTCACCCCTTTCTTCACTAAAATCAGTTAAAAAACGAATTTTATACATTTAAGGGGGTGTTTGGTTTAGTGTTAAAATGGGTCAATATGGGTTGGTTATGGGTTGTAACCACTCAGCCAACTTTGGCTGAGTGTGTAGGCTTTATTAAGCCCTTTTAATCACAACTTTTAATTTGAAAATAAGTTTTTAAGTTGTTTCTATATTCTTTCAAAATTTGAATGAGCCAAAATGACCATAAGAGCTTAAGCTGTTGAAACAGCTTAAGCTCCTCATCTCTTGTGTTGTTTGAGTTACAAGAAGCCAAAAAGAAAGCCCCTTTGTTCTGTCCCTTTGGTTTGACCAAGTGTAAGTCAAAATGTGGCTTTGCAATTTCTTTGAAAACCCTCAAGTTTAAGCCCATTTATCAGCAGCTTTTTCTTAACCTTATTAGCTTAAATTTTGAAAATAAGCTCATTGACCACCCCTTGTTATCTGTTTGTGCTTTGTTTTGGCTAAAAAGCTCATAAGAGCTTGTTGCATAAGCTCAAAAAGCCCTTAAGCTCACTGTGTTGCCCTCCCCTGGTGCTGAAACCAATTTTCAGCACCCTTTTTATAGCTTATTTTGTATTAAGCCTTAGGATGTTTTAGCTTTTATTTATAGCTTATAGGTAGCCCTTTAAGTCCCTGTAATCTTGTAGCTTAACTCCCCTTCTAGCTTAGCTTATTCTAGCCTCAAAGTAGCACTTTTTCTCTTTTATAAAGAACTGTTAATATAGCCTAAGTACTGCCCAGCTTATTTTAGGGCTTATTCTAGAAAACATAGCTTATTTAGGATTCCATTTTCCCTAGCAGCCTATTTCCCTCAGTTTTATAGCTTATTGTGCCTTAAACCCCAAAAAGAAAGAAAAATAAGCTAAAAAGCTTATTTAGCTTTTGCAGCCCCAAAAGCTCACATTTATGGCTTATTCTTTAAGATTCAGCTTATGTGCCTTTTATGAAAAATGCTCCCCTCAAGCCCCTTAACAGCTTTGCTTCTTTAGCTTTTTGCTAATAAGCACTTTGGACCCACCTTGCAGTCGGGGTCCACTTCAGGGACCATTTGTGTAATTTTGTCTTTTCTAGTTAACATTGTTAGTCCCTGTGGTTAGTTAGCCTGTTACCCTGTTAGTCCTTGAGTCCTTTCACTGTTAGTCCTTTTAGTTAACCACAGTTAGTTTATTTAATTTAATTAATTAAATTAGGTTTAAATTTTAATAAGTTTAATTACTTTTTATAAAAACAGTAAAATTTGGGCATTTTTATATTTTTAGAATTGTTAACTTTTTCTTTATTTTATTTTATTTTTTCAGAATTTTTATAACTTTTATTTTTTGTCTTTTTCTATTTTCTTAGTTTTAATTAGTTATAAATCTTTAAAAATTCATAAAAAATCCAAAAATTAATAAAAAAATATTTTTCTTTTTTATAAAATTTTCTTTTGTCATCTAGTGTCTAGGAAAAATATAAAAATTAGTATAGGCCTTATTTTTCTTAAAATTTCTGTTTTAGACCCGTTTTTAACGGGTGACATTTTAACGTTTCTTTTCGTATTACATTCAAAAGACCTCCCGTTTTAGTTTAGTTTCTTTATTTTTCAAATTAAGTTTATTAGGATTTAATTTGATTTTAATTTAATTTAGCATTTATTTTTCTTAATTTTTACGTATTTAGGGTTTCCCCGTACCTGTATTTCTGTTCCCCGTGTTTTAGTATAAATTTAATTTTAGGATTTCCCTATAACTAATTCTGTATCCCGTAGTTTTTAAGATCCCCATTTCCTATACTTGTTTCCCGTAGACTAAATTAGGTTTTATTTAATTAACTTTAGTTTTAATTATATCAGTATTACCAGTGTTTCCATTTCTCATCAAACCAGGATAAATTTCAATTGCAGCCTCGTTGGGACATACGACCCGGGAATATCTCTTCCGGAATCTTTTTATTATTGATTTGATTCTTATATATTTTATATATATACCGTCTTCGAACAGTGTTCTTTTCATATGTTTAAAACTTGGAGGCCGACTTAGGTCTAAGGAAACTGTAATTTCAGGAGATACTTTGTTGATGTCATCTTTCTGATCCATGTTCTCTTTGCTGATTGGATGTTGAATTTTGTTGCTTGCCAAATCGTTTATAGTTTCTTTCAAGTCATTCAAATCAGCCAAAGAATTTTCGTCTACAGAATCCTCTATCTTTCCATACCATTGACGTCTAAGTTGTCGGAGGAATCAAGTTTTTCATCAATAATATTTATGTTCTATGTTCCTAACTCATGCACATGAACACCGTAATTCACCCTATGTACTTCAACTAACACTCTTTCTGAAACAAAATTATGTGACTTAGTAGAAATACAAATCCTACCTAAACTCATTTTTGTCGATTCCTCAGCTTTACAAAACAAAAATTTGCTGAACATAACTGCTACTTTCTTGTATGCATTTGATCCCCAAGCACATAAAGGGAGACCAGGCCAATCCAGGTCATATGTTCATCAACTTTAAAGGAAGGTATAGCTGATTTGATGCAAGAATAAACACTCTTTAAGGAAGCATTAGTTTGGAAGTTATCCGCTAATGAACTCGAAGGGAATTGAATCCATATCCAAAGGCCCCCAACATGATGAATTTCTAATTCCATAAATTCTTCATTCCTACAGATCACATGCATATTACTCATTGAGTTCACGTCTTTTAGCTTCACCAATAACACCATAGATGGGTCTTCAACATTAATGAGGTCTTGATCATCGAGGACTAAAGCTCGGATATTAGCATTTGTTAAAGAGGTTTCTACAGTAGGTTTTGCAATACCATTTGTTACATAAGCAAATAAAGGAAGAGTATGGAACATGTCTTTATTCTTAAGAGGAATGTTATTAGGGTAACTACTAGGGTTAGGTTGAGGGTTTTTGTCTTTTTTCTATGGTTAAATTAGGATCCAATAGCAGAGGTTCTTTGAGAACGAGCAACTAATATATATAAATGATAGCTACCAATCCAAATATTCGACAATAATTTAACAAATTTAGTCTCATCTTTAATTCATAAGAAACGAATGAAACTGAAACGCTTACCTCCTTTTGATAATTTGTTTGCGTTGAAAGTATCAACCAATCGTTCATCAGATGCACAGATCTTCCACGTTCCTTTTGCATCCACCGAGTTAGGTATATTAGATACGTAAAAAGATGTCGCTAGTTTTTCCACCTCTTTATTAAACGGATAATCGATTTGTTTTTCTATAGTTTTCTTGTTGTTATGAAATATCCATGTCCATCCGCTTGAATCAATGATGTTTTTAGGTTTAACCATGATTGAAAAAGGGTTTTGGTGGTGTTAAAAGGTTTTTGGTAATTTTGGTGTTAAAAGGGTTTCGGTCATTTCATTGGTTGTTGAAAAAGGGTTTTGATGTAATAAGGGTTTCGATGATGAGTTTGAAAAGGGTTTCAGTTAACCAATGATGATATCCTTTTACCTTTTTACCTGACTCATCGCTATCGTAATACGGACCACAAAATTTTTTCTAACATAAAATTACTAAATAAAAACATTACATTAAAAAATATTACATTTAAATGATACAAAGCATTACATTAAAAATAAACAAAATTACATTTAAATAAAAACGATATATGTGTTTTGTAATTTTACTTCACTGAGCGTAGTGTTGCCACGATATTGTACGAGAAGTTTATCGACTAATTCTTTAAGAACTTGTAATATTTGTTTGTGAGTTTGTACAATAGCTTTCTCTCGATGTCATTCATGTGAATATAAATCAAGGGATATTGCCCTTTTCTTATATTTGATAATCATATTATGTAATATTATGCATGTGTACATCATATTTGTTATGTTTTTTAGAGACATCGGTCGTGCGGGATTTTTTATTATACCTTATTTTTTATCTTTAACACGCCAAACGTTCTTTCCACATTTTTGCTTGTTGTGCTTCATGCGCTAGCTTATACCTTATCCGCTTTGTAGCACCCGCACTTAGATGTGAAGTCGACTTAACGAGTGTATCCCATTCCATATATATCTCGTTTACAAGATAATATCCCCATTTATAAGTTACTTTGTTAGCCTGGAACTAACTCCTTTGTGCTTTTCCGGCTTTTAGATGCTGAACAACGGCGATTTGTCATTATACGTTTGATTTAGGGGTTTCGCATCCGAAATCACCATAGAAACACTTGACGATCAAAAAATTTGTAGAGGCAAACTCCCCGCCTTGCTTATTATGATGAATGAGTTCGAAGAGAAATGCCTTTACAAATATTAATCTATGATATCCTTTAGACTATAGCCAATTCACAGTTCGTTACAATCAGGCTTGACTAATATCTCGAAAACTGATGTTTTGTTCGTGAAATGCATAAAGTGTTTAACATCATTATAAGTAGGTTTTCTTAAAAACTCATCTCCATATAAATCTATAAAAGCCATACAAAAAGTTCAAGTGAATCGCGAGAAGTTTTTTCACCCAATCAAGTGCGTTGGGAATGATGTCGTATACCGATTGACGAATTGCATGTGTGTACTTCATCAATGACGAAATCCTATTTCCATTCGTACAATCATTATCCTGTTGAAAAATAGCATTCTGATCCGTTACATCTCGAACGATGCGTATGAATACGAATTACTTCATTTAAACCGCTGCACGAGATGTATCTTCGTCTAAAATTGGGTTTACAAAAAAGTAAACGGAGATTAGACGATCACGAGCACCAAAATGATCTCTATTTATAGTGTTTCGTGGTAATGCGCTTATTTTTCTTCTTTGTAAACTTTTCACCTTTCGGCACACTTTTAAACTCTAGGTTTATACTATTAACTTTTTTTCTTCTCCTGAGGATGATGTTACTATGAAAGTGGTGGAATCCATTTGAAAAATGTGAAAAAAGAGAAATGTGTATCTAGATAATGAGAAACAATATGTTTTGAATATTGAATAAAACTAAAAAGTATTAAAGTATTTATAAGTAGATTTAAAAGTTTAAAATAAAATTTTCTTTATTAGCTCGAGCCGCTACAACTACTTTTTATCTTCTAAAGTTCGGTCAAGTTGCTCACCAAACCAAACGTAAGAGTGCATCACCATGCGTGTTCCTTGTACTTAATGCGTGCAAAAGTGTGCCATTATGGCTACTCTAACATTTGTGACGAGACTAAAGGGTGTCTGTGATGTCACGAGATCTTGATGAAATTATATTTTGTAGTGTTAATTATCTTAAGAAAAAAAGTAAGACTTGGATTAAATGGTTAACAATTTTGATTTTAGAGACAGAGGTCAAGGATTGGATCTTTACCTCTTGAATGTCGGAGGTCCTTTTCTACCTTTGGTAGAAACAAAAGCAGTCTCTCTACTTTTGGTAGGCGTAGGGTTGTCTACGTTTCAACCTCCCCTATACACCATGAAAGACGGTATTAAGACCCATAACCCATGAAAAACAGTATTAAAAGTTACTTTTTAATTATCTTAAGAAAAGTGATGCAGATGCGGTCAACGAGCGAGTCAACGTGACAAATACGTTTGGCGCTTATTTTTTGCAACAAATTTCTGTGGCAGATTGGGCTGAAATTCGCATGGTCACTCAAAAATGGCTCAACGGTCAAGACTCATCGCTTTTCCATTAGCCCTGTCAGTTTTGGGCCTTTCGGGGTCGTTTCGGGCCTCAAAAGAGCATTTTTCTGTTTTTAGGCTTTATTTTGGACCTTTTTAATTACGTTTTGCATGGGATTTTGTTTTTTATTCTAGAACGTATCCTCCTTTATAAAGACGTTTTAGGGTTGTCTCTAGCAGCTTTTTTTGGAGAAAACCTATGAATTTATTCAATAAGAGAATTTATCGTCTTGAGACTTTCGGATTAGTTCTTGTACTTGTGTGGTTTGTTTTCATCGGATCTACATTATTTGGTATCAGAGCCAGGTTTCGATCTGTATAAATCAAAGGTTGAGACTAGGGAAAAGATGAAGAAACTGACGAAGGCTAAGTTTCTACCAGAAAATTATCGTCAAGCGGCTTATCTTGACTATCATAATTTGTTCCAACAAAACATAACTATGCAAGTGGTTATCAATGAGTTTAATAAGTTGCGTATGAGGTGTGATGTAGTTGAAGAAGAAGAGCAGGTTGTCGCACGGTTTTTGGGAGTCCTTAAGCCTGAAATTGCTGATATTGTAAGTCTTTAACCTTATTGGACTTATATGGATGTTTTTCGTTTAGCTTTAAAGGTTGAAAAACAGATTAAGGCAAAGAGTAAGGGTACCACTAGTCGTTTCACCCCACCTACCAGAACCGCTCCCCCTACAACACCTAAAGCCACCACCCTCACAACCTCGGTTGCATGTAATACTAGGGAACGTATTAAGAATGCCCCTCGTTGTTACAAGTATAGTGGGCTTGGGCATTATGCACGTGACTATCCAAATCTGAAAACACTGGCCTTCGTACCTGATGACGCAGACCTAATTTATGATACCGATGCAGCACCTGAATTAGATGGACCAGGTGATGAGTTGGTATATCCTGATCGTGGAGAGGCGTTGGTTATTCAGAGAGTCTTAAATGTGTCTGTTTCAAAATCTGTTAATGATAATTCGTGGCTTCGTAACAACATTTTTAGAACCAAGTGTACTTCCAAGGGGAAAAATTGTGATATGATTATAGGTAGGGGCAGTTGTGAGAATGTCGTTTCTACATATATGGTTGAGAAGTTGGGAATGAAGACAGAAGATCATCCTGAACCGTACTAGTTAACTTGGTTAAAAAGGGAACACTGTTAAAGTCAGTAAACGTTGTCTTGTGCAGTTTTATATTGGTAAGAATTATAAAGATGAAGTATGGTGTGAAGTTATACCGATGGATGCGGCTCACATTCTATTAGTGCGTCCTTGGTAATTTGATAGGAATACAAAACATGACGGGTTCCAAAACACTTACAGCTTTAAGAAGGATGGTGTGAACATTACTTTAGTTCCTTTTGATTCTCATCAGATACAGGCAGGGGGTTCTAATTTGTTTATGAAGAAGACTGATTTTGAGGGACTTGTGAAAACCAGTCCCTATGTGTTTACTCTTGTGGTTGTAGAAGAAAACGAGATTATTAGTGAAGCTCGCTTACAAGTTCAGCCATTGCTTAAGGAGTTTGCTGATGTGATTACCAATGACATACTCCCTGGATTACTGGCTATAAGAGACATTCCGCATTGCATAGATTTTATTCCAGGTTTTGCTATCCAGAACATACCAGCTTATCGGATGAATTCAAAGGAGTTTACGGAGCTTCAGAGACAAGTGACTGAGTTGCTGGCAAAATGGTTGATTCGGGATAGTATGAGTTCGTGTGCAGTACCTGCCTTGTTGGTGCCCAAACATGGGGGGACTTTTCGGATGTGTATTGATAGTAGAGCTGTGAAGAAGATAAAGATCAAGTATTGTTTTCCTATTTTGCGATTGGATGATCTTCTTGACCAGCTACATGGTTCTATCATTTTTTCTAAGATTGATTTGAGGAGTGGATATCATCATATTCGGATGCGACCTGGAGATGAATGAAGATAGTTTTTAAAACTCGAGATGGATTGTACAAGTGGATGGTTATGCCCTTCGGGCTGTCTAATACGCCAAGTACATTTATGTGCCTTATGAATCAGGTTTTTAAACCTTTTACTGGCCATTTTGTTGTTGTTTATGTTGGGAATTGAAGGCTTCTGAAGTTACTACTGTTAGTATTGGAAGTTAATACTGCTGGTTCAAGATTATGCTGTTGTTGAAGTTTAAAGAAAATAACTTAAGTTATTAGTGTTGCTAGTTATAATAGTTAGTGCTGCCAGTACAAATGTTAGTACTGCCAGTATAGTTAGTACAGTTGGTTAATACTTAGTGTTGTTAGTCTTATATAGTTACTACGGCTATTATGATATGCATGAGTTAAATTAAGAATAGATATACATTATCATTATACGCGTTTTGTAAGCCCATTAGAGCTTCCTTGGTGTATATAAGGAACCCTACGGCATAGTTAGAAAAGCACCTCAATTACAAATCTTATAGTTAGTTATTCTGTAACATAGGCAGAATATTATCAATCAATATATTCAAAGTTTAGTATTCATTGTTCTTCTTAGTATTGCAAGTTAGATTCCGCATAGCTTATAGTATTCATAATCATAGTTTATGTCTTAGTAGTTTTGGATTTATCCAAGGTTACTAACCTTTACACAAACTAAAGGAAATCAAGATCTATTCATTGGGATCAACAAGTGGTATCAGAGCTTGTTGAAGAAACTCTGAATAAAAAGAACACTAGATCTACACAAGATCTCATTGTAAAAGAGAAGATATAGAATCACAGTCAAATTCTACCCAAACAGTCTCTTCACTAAAGCTTCTTATGCTTAAAATAGGAGACTATGATCTCTGGAGCATGAGGAGCAATATCTTACTCATATAGACTATGCTCTTTGGGAAGTTATTGTGAATGGTGATGCACCTGCTATTGCATCAGCTAGTACTGAAGGTCCTATTCCTCTCAAGACTGCTGAACAAAAGATAGCAAGAAAGAATGAATTAAAAGCGAAGAGCACTCTGTTGTTGGCCATTCCTGATGAGCACCTATTAAAGTTTCATGGAATCAAGGATGCAAAGAGCCTATGGGAAGCTATCAAAACTAGATTTGGAGGCAACAAAGAATTTAAGAAAATGTAGAAGACTATCCTGAAGCAGCAATATGAGAATTTTACTGCATCAAGATCTGAAGGACTGGACAAAATTTACAATAGGTTTCAAAAACTCATCAGCCAACTGGAAATTCAAGGTGAAGTCATCTCCCAAGAAGATGCAAATCTAAAGTTGCTGAGAAGTTTACCACCAGCCTGGAATAACATTGCTTTGATTATGAGAAATAAGCCGGAACTAGATGAGTTGAGCATGGATGACTTGTACAATAATCTGAAGGTATATGAAGCTAAAATTAAAAGCCAATCAAGCTTAAACTCAAACTCTCAGAATGTGGCTTTTGTATCTTCTGACAACACTAGCAGTACTAATGAAGCAGTTAATACTGCTTTTGATGTTTCTACTGCTAGTACACAGGGACAAGCTTCTTCCTCAACCTATGCAGACGATGTTATGTTTTCCTTTTTTGTTAATCAATCTAAGAGTCCACTGTTGGACAATGAAGACATAGAGCAGATTGATTCAGATGATATTGAAGAGATGGATCTCAAATGGCTGATGGCCATGCTTACCATGAGGATAAAGAGATTTATGAAGAAGACTCGAAGGAATCTGAATCTCAATGGCAAAGAAGCTGTTGGCCTTGATATGATAAAGGTGGAATGTTACAACTGCCACAAGAAATGTCACTTTGCTAGAGACTGCAGAGCACCAAGGAATCAGGGGAATAGGAATGGAGATAATGCGAGAAGGGTTGTACCAGTTGAGACCTCTGCAAATGCCTTGGTTGTTTAAGATGGGACAGGTGGCTATGATTGGAGCTTTCAGGATGAAGATGGACCCACAAACTTTGCTTTAATGGCCTATACATCTTAAGGTTCATCAAGTTCTTCATGTTCTGACACTGCATACTTGTTTAAAAAATTGTTTAAAATCATTTAAAGCTCTTCAAAAACAATATGATCAACAGAGAGAAGCTCTTAGTAAATCTAGTCTAGAGATAATATGTTATCAAATAGGACTAGAATCATTAGAAGCCATGATAGTTGTTCATGAAAAGAATGAACTTGTTTATGAAGAAAATATTGCTTTTTTGAATTATGATGTCCAAGTTAAAGACATTTCTATCAAAAACCTTAAAAATCAGTTAGAAGAAGCCTTAAAAGAGAAAGATGATTTAAAACTTAAACTTGAAAATTTTGAAAAATCATCAAAGAATCTAACCAAACTGATTAATAGTCAAATAAGTGTTAAAGACAAAACTAGACTTGGTTTTGATAGTTATGTGAATGAGAGTGAAGTACTTGATAATGTGGTTGATAGTCATGAGTGTGATCAAGTAAATGATAGGTTTAAAAAGAGTGAGGGATATCATGCAGTTCCCCCTCCCTACACTGGGAACTTTAAACCTGCAAGAGCGGATTTATCCTTTGCTGGGTTAGATGACTCTGTGTATAAGTCTAAAGTAAGTGAAACTATTATTAGTGTGCCTAATGTTGAAACAACTGCATCTAAAACTAGTAAGGATAGTTTGGAAAAGCCTAAAACTGTTAGGCCTAGTGCTCCTATTATTAAAGATTGGAAGTCTGATAGTGAAGATGAAAATATGTTTGTGCCTAAAGAAGTAACGAAAACAGTCAAATCTAGCTTTGAAAAGATTGAATTTGTTAATGCTAGGAATTCAACTATTGAAAAACCTAGGAATTTCAGTCAGAATCCTAGAGATAACAAAAGAAATAAAAATGGCTTTGAGTTTACAAAGAAAGCTTGCTTTGTATGTGGGAGTGTCAACCATCTAATCAAAGACTGTGATTTTCATGATAAAAAGATGGTATAAAAACCTGTGTTGAATAATATGAAAAAGGGAACTGATCAAAGGGAAGTTAGACAAGTTTGGAATAATGAAATGAGGGTTAATCATCAAAATTTCTCTAAACGGGATTTTTCTCCAACATCAGTTTTAACCAAGTCTGGCATAGTACCAATTAGTGCTGCTAGGCAAAGCTCTTCAAGAGCAGCAACACCAGTTAGTGCTACCAGGCCTATTAATACTGCTACACCTAAACCCTTTATGAACGTTGCAAGACCTAGACCAAATGCTTTTCATAAGACACACTCACCATCTAGGACACCTTTTAACCAACAAACAGCACTTAAAAATAGAAATTTGAATGACAGAGTTAATACTGCTAAGGTAAATTCTGTTAATACTGCTAATGGAAAAAATGTGACAAGTACTATTAGGAAACAAGGGTTTAATGATGTTAAGTCCTCAGCATGCTGGATTTAGAGACCAAAACGAAATGTTATTGACCATATCTCCAAAGACAGTGGATCATACATGCCTAAAAGATTTGATTATGTTGATCCACAAGGCAGACTCAAGTCGGTAATGGCTTGGGTCCCCAAGAGAAACTAATTCTCTTATTTTGAGTGCAGGGTAATCCACAATATTCTTTACAAGATCAAGGAATTTTTGATAGTGGATGCTCTAGGCATATGACTGGGAACAAGTTCTACCTCTCAGATTATCAAGATATTGATGGTGGATTTGTTGCATTTAGAGGAAGTTCTAAAGGAGGTAAAATTACTAGAAAAGGTGAAATTAGAACAGGGAAATTAGACTTTGAAGATGTTTACTTTGTAAAGGAACTTAAGTTTAATCTTTTCTCTATCTCACAAATCTGTGACAAGAAAAACAATGTTCTTTTCACTGAGACTGATTGTCTTGTTCTATCTCCTGATTTTAAGCTACTTGATGAAAGTCAAGTCTTGCTTAAAATTCCTAGACAGAACAACATATACAGTTTTGATCTAAAGAATGTTGTCCCTTCAGGAGATTTGACTTGTTTATTTGCAAAGGCTATAATAGATGAGTCTAATTTATGGCATTGAAGGCTTGGTCATATAAACTTTAAAACAATGAACAAACTTATGAGGAGAAACCTTGTTAGAGGTTTGCCTTCAAAAGTTTTTGAAAATGACCATTCATGTGTTGCCTATCAGAAGGAAACGCAACATAAAGCCTCCTGTAAGACCAAAACTGTGAGCTCTATTTGCAAACCTTTACAGTTATTGCACATGGATTTATTTAGACCAGTTTCTGTGAGAAGTATAAATTGAAAGAGTTACTGCCTAGTTGTCACTGATGACTTTAGTAGATTCAGTTGGGTTTTCTTTCTGGCCACCAAGGATGAGACTCCTGAAATCCTTAAGAACTTCATAACTGGCATAAAAAACCATTCAGATCATAAGGTTAAAATAATCAGAAGTGACAATAGAACTGAATTCAAGAATAAGATTATGAATGAGTTTTGTTAAATGAAGGGTATTAGGAGAGAATTTAGTGTTGCTAGGACCCCTCAGCAAAATGGTGTTGCTGAGAGAAAGAATAGGACTCAAATAAAGGCAGCTAGAACTATGCTAGCAGATTCTAAATTACCAACTACCTTTTGGGTTGAAGTAGTTAATATTGCTTGCTATGTCCAAAATAAGGGTTAGTTATCAAGCCTCATAACAAGACCCCTTATGAACTTTTTCTAGGTAGAAAGCCTGCCTTAATCTTCATGAGACCATTTGGGTGTCCTGTTACTATCCTAAATACCTTAGATCGCCTAGGTAAGTTTGATGGAAAGTCTGATGATAGATTCTTTGTAGGATACTCTATCAATAGTAAAGCATTTAGAGTATTCAACACTAGGACCAAATTTGTATAGGAGAACCTGCACATAAATTTTCTCGAAAACAAACCCAATGTTGCAGGAACTGGACCTAACTGGATGTTTGATATTGATACTTTAACCATGTCCATGAATTATCAACCAGTTTTTGCAGGGAATCAAAGTAATGGTAATGCAGGTACCAAAGAAAATATTGATGCAGGACAAGCTGAAATGAATACAGTTCCTGGTCCAAAATATGTTCTACTACCATTTTTGACTTCTGGTTCTCAAAGTCTAAAGAACTCAGAAGATGAGGTTGCTAATGATGATGGAAAAAAGAATGGAGTTGAGGATCCAGCAAAAAAAGATGACATAAATGGTCCAGAGGAGGCTACTAACACTAATAGCACTAACAGACTTAATACTGTTAGTTCACCAGTTAATGCTGTTAGTTCATCTTTTACTATTGTGGATCTAGGAAGAGCAAGAGACCAAAGGAATGAGTTTGAAAGTGTGTTTGGACAAGACAAGGATGCTAATAGTACTTACAGGATGTTGACTCCTGTTAGTGTTGTTGAGTCCTCTTATGAAAAACTTGATGGTTCAACTTCTATTAATATTACTACTCCTTCTAATGCTGATTACCTTACTGATCCTCTCATGCCTGATTTAGAGGATACTGCTGATCTTCAAGATACTGGTATATTTGACAATGCATATGATGATGAAGATGTAGGTGAAGAGGCTGACCTCAACAACTTGGAAACAACCATGAATGTCAGTCCTATTCCCATAACCAAAATTTACAAGGTTCATCCTAAAGAACAGATCATTAGAGATATAAATTCAGCTACTCGAACAAGGAGAATGATCAAGATGTCTGAAGAACATGCTATGATCAGTTACATTAACAAGCAGATGAGAACAAATCACAAAGGTTACCAAAACTGCTTATTTACCTGTTTTCTCTCTCAAATGGAACCTAAGAAAGTTATTCAAGCTTTGGCAGATTCAAGTTGGGTAGAAGCAATGCAAGAGGAATTGCTGTAGTTTAGATTGCAGAAAATTTGGAGATTAGTTCATTTACCCAAAGGCAAACATGCCAATGGAACAAAATGGGTCTATAGAAACAAGAAGGATGAGAGAGGGATAGTAATTAGAAACAAGACAAGATTGCTTGCATAAGGTTACACCCAAGAAGAAGGAATTGATTATGATAAGATTTTTTCTCCTGTTGCTAGAATTGAAGCAATCAGGTTATTTTTAGCCTATGCATCATTTATGGGGTTCATTGTGTACCAAATGGATGTGAAGAGCGCCTTTTTGTATGGCACAATAAAAGAGGATGTATATGTGTGTCAACCTCCTGCATTGAAGATCCTTAGTTTCCTAACAAGGTTTACAAGGTAGATAAGGCCTTATATGGTCTTCATCAAGCTCCTAGAGCCTGGTATGATACTTTGTCTACCTACTTATTAGAAAATGGATTTAGAAGAGGGATCATAGATAAGACTTTATTTATTAAGAAGGACAAAGGTGATATACTATTAGTTCAAGTGTATGTTGATGACATCATCTTTGGGTCTACTAAGAAGTCTTTATGTACAGAATTTGAAAGTTTAATGCACAAAAGATTCCAGATGAGTTCTATGGGGGAACTCACTTTCTTCTTAGGGTTACAAGTAAAGCAGAAGGATGATGGAATCTTTATTAGCCAAGACAAGTATGTGGCTGATATATTAAAAAACTTTGATTTCTCCTCAGTAAAGACAGCAAGCACTCCATTAGAGACCAACAAAGCATTGATCAAGGATGAAGAAGCTGAGGATGTGGATGTACACTTATATAGATCAATGATTGGATTATTAATGTACTTAACAGCTTCTAAACCAGACATAATGTTTGCTGTTTATGCTTGTGCAAGATTTCAAGTTACTCTAAA
Organism: Tanacetum coccineum; assembly: GCA_026074375.1. Taxonomy (NCBI): domain Eukaryota; kingdom Viridiplantae; phylum Streptophyta; class Magnoliopsida; order Asterales; family Asteraceae; genus Tanacetum; species Tanacetum coccineum. Next base: position 24,067 of record BQNB010031022.1, read on the forward strand.
GACTTTACATCTTCATGTTGTGAAGAGGATCTTTAGATACTTAAAAGGTCAACCTAAATTGGGCCTTTGGTATCCTAGGGATTCATCATTTGACTTGAAAGCCTTTTTAGATAGTGATTATGCTAGAGCTAGCCTTGACAGGAAATCCACAACAAGAGGTTGTCAATTTCTTAGCAAGAGGTTGATTTCATGGCAATGTAAGAAGCAGACTATAGTATCTAACTTAACAACTGAAGCAGAGTATGTTGCTGCTGCTAATTGTTGTGGACAGGTGTTATGGATCTAAAATCAGATGCTTGACTATGGATTCAATTTCATGAACACCAAGATTTACATTGATAATGAAAGCACCATTTGTATTATGAAGAATCTAGTATTTCACTCTAAAACCAAGCATACAGAGATAAGGAACCATTTCATCAGAGATTGTTATGAGAAGAAGTTAATTCAAGTGATTAAGATTCACACATACCACAATGTTGCAAATCTTCTCACAAAGGCTTTTAATGTTAGCAGGTTTAACTTTCTAATTGCTAGCATTGGATTACTTAATATCTGAAGTATTGTTTGAGGAGAGGTTAATGTGTTTGGATGACAGTTCTTAACTTTTATTCATGGGTTATGCATAAATATAGATCCTCATGAATTCTCACATGTCTATCTAGTCTTTTCTAGTGTACTTGTGATGGATAGAGTCATGTTGTTGTATAATTATTGAAGACAGAGTTAATACTGTTAGATATCTCTTAGTACTGTTGGGCTTAGTTTATACTGCTGGATGAAACTTTGTACTGTTAGTACAAAAGTTGATGCTGCTAGGCTTAGTTAGTGTTGCTTACACGGATTTAGTAATGAGATTGATGATTAGTATTGGGTTTCTACTGGTAACTATTGTGTTTATACTACTGCATTACTTAGTACTGGTAGGCAAAAGTTAGTACTGCTAGGCAAAAGTTAGTACTGCTGAGCCAAATTTAGTACTGCTTGTTACCATTAATACTGTTCAGGGCATAACAGCTTTTCATTAATTAATTATAACCGTTGAGATATTTCCGCTAACAACTTCTCTTATAGGGGTCTATATTTGGATAATTATTGATCTTTCTTTCTTTTATAAGTTTTACTTCAAGATAAAGATTCAACTTTATTCAGTCGGTCAAATCACTCCCTTATGCTCTCTTTATAATATCTCAATTAACTTTGCCAAACCCTCATACTCTCATCAACGAACTTAAACCCAGAACTCTTCTCATAAATCAATCATTATATGCCGGATTTGAGGTTTGTCGATCAACATAATATGGTTGCTTGTTTGGAAAAGACAGAGGAGAATGCTGAGTTTCATCAGATATTGGACTTCCTCTCTTCATGTTCGATCACTTATGCTCTCACTGTAAGTCCCACTATCTATGCTTCTTACATTGAACAATTTTGGAATACTGCTATATCCAAAACAGTCAATTCAGTGAAGCAAATACATGCTATTATTGATGGCAAGGCTGTGGTCATATCAGAATCATCAGTGAGAAGAGATCTTCTCTTTAATGATGAGGATGGTATTGCTTGCCTAACAAATGATGAAATTTTTGAAAATCTTGCATTGATGGGATATGAACAGCTTTCTACAAAACTTACTTTTCAAAAAGGTTCATTCTCACCTCAATGGAAATTTCTAATACATATCATCCTTCATCGTATAAGTTCAAAATCAACTGCTTGGAATGAATTTTCAACTAATTTGGCTTCAGCATTTATTTGTTTAGCAAAGGGTCAAAATTTTATTTTTTCTAAATTAATTTTTGATGGTGTATTGAGGAACTTGGATCCAAAGAGATTTTTAATGTATCCAAAGTTTTTACAACTCTTTTTGAATAACCAGCTTAAAGATTTACCATAACCTTTTAATGATACTTATGAGACACCTAAACATAGTAAAAAGGTTTTCTCTAATATGGTAAGGAAAAGTAAAAAAATTTCAGGAAAAGTTACTCCACTTTTTGACTCCATGTTGGTGCAAAACCAAGCACCTGAGGGTGAAGGTTCAGAAATACCCCCTGAACCCAAACCCACACCCTCTACTTCACAACCAAATGTTTCAGAACCTCAAACTGAATCACTTCAAACTGAAACACCTCCAACAGTTTCTCATGAACTTCATACTGAAGCTCACATTGAGCAAAAACACCCATCTCCTTCTACATATCAAAGAAAACAAAGAAAGACTCAAAAACATAGGAGAGCCAAAAAGGTCACTGAGTTACATCAGACTAGCGTACCTCTAGACCATGGAGCAGATGAGGCTATCCATAAGGAGGGGGTGACAGTGTGGAAAGGGCTATCACTACTGATGCTAGCTTAGTTGCAGCACAAGACAGTGATAACATCCTTAAGACCAAATCTACGACAATGTCTAATGATCCTCTTTCTTAGGAAATTGTTCAGGTGACAGTCCTAGGCGCCAAGAAACCATGGGGGTGCTCCTGCTCAGATTAGGTCTGAGAGAGTGCTTGAGAAGCCCAATGAACCACCTCTCTCAGAAGGTCACACATCTGGAAGTGGGGAGGGCGGCATGGAACATACGTTTGAATTGACGGATAATGTACCAAACACACCCCATGATTCACCTCTCTCAGGAGGTTACACACCTGGAAGTGATGAAGGTAGAATGGAACTAATTCAGGAATTGATGGAAACCTGTACCTCCTTGACAAAAAGGGTTCTTGCCTTAAAGGAAGCAAAGACTGCTCAAGACAGAGTGATCACCATATTGAAATTGAGGGTCAAGAGACTAGAAAAGAAGAGAAAGGCAAAAACTCTACAACCTATGAAGAGAAGATTGTTTAAAGGCAGAGTTGAGTCTTTTAATGATGATTTAGATGAGGAGGATGCATCCAAACAGGAGAGGAGAGATGGCAAGACAAAGCCAATGTTTCAAGATAGTGAGTTTGATGAACTTGATGATGATATGGACAATGTTGAAGGAGAGACAGTTAATACTGCTACCATTGAAGTTAGTGTTGTTAGTGTACCAGTTACTACTGCTGGTGTAGCTATTAGTACTGTTGAACCTAAAACACCTCCAACAACTGCTGTAACTGCATTTATAGATGAAGATCTCACTATTGATCAAACACTTATAAAGATGAGAAGTGAGAAAGCAAAAGTAAAAGGAATTACTTTTAGTGATGTGGCAGAAACTCCCTAACTAAACAGATCAACTACAACACTTCAGCCTCTTCTAACTATTGATCCAAAAGATAAAGGTAAATGTGTATTGGTTGAAGAAGAACATGAGAAACCAGAGAAAGTAAAAAAGAAGGGATCAAATTGAAGGAGATGCAGAGTTAGCTCAAAGATTACATAAGGAAGAGTTAGCAGAGTTGGACAGAGCAAAAAAAGAAAGACAAAAGCAAGAAGAAGCTACTAGTGCTGCGTTAGCTGAAGAGTTTGATGAAATTCAAGCTAGAATAGATGCTAATCATGAACTGGCTGTAAGACTAACACATGAAAAGCAAGAAAAGTACAAAATTAAAGAAAGAGCCAGATTGTTAGTAGAATTCTTTGAAATAAGAAAGAAACAATTGGCAGCAGAAAGAGCAGAGGCAATAAGGAACAAACCACCTACAAGAACTCAAGTCAGGAACAGGATGATTACTTACCTCAAACATATGGGTAAGTACACTCATCAACAATTAAAGCACAAGACCTTTAAAGAAATTCAGAATTTATATGAAAAAGAAAAGAATTGGATTAATGACTTTAAGCCTATAGATGATGACTGTCAACAGCAAGCAGAAAGCACTAAAAAGAGACCAAAAGCAGATTCTGAAGAAGAAAGTTTTAAGAAACAGAAACTATAAGAGGATGATGATGCTGAAAAAGAGGAGCTTATAAATAGTATGGATGTAGCTCCAAGGGATGATGTTGCTATTGATGTTGAATCTCTGGACAACAAATATCCAATTATTGATTGGAAGACACATATTTTGAATGAAAAATATGATGTATTATGGAAGTTCCAAGAATTACAAGATATTCAGTCAGATGCTTGATGATTTTGACAGACAGGATGTGATAGATCTACATAGGTTGGTAAATGAAAGATATAAGACAAACAATGTCCCATGAGGATATGTGACTTGTTACTTTGGGAGATCATGATTTGTTGAAACTGTTGTTCTAGTATACAAGAAGCTGCAACCCAAAACAGTCTCTGATATTGCAGTCTACTTTATTTTTTCTTGAAATTGGCATATATATGCCTTGTACATTTTATGTGCTCAGCCTCTGGTAACCAATCAATGACAGCATCAATTAAACCCTAATTGGCAGACAAATAATCATTAGACCAGTTGTTAGGTATACATACTTTTTCAAAAGGAATAAAAGTGTAAAATATAATACCTTATGTGAATCTGATATGATTGTAATCCTTGTTCCATCATTCAAATACAGATCATCATGCAACAGATGCAAGAACCAACCCTAATTCTCTACATGCTCAACCCTTACTACATCCTATACAATGGGATACATTTGGTTGTTTGCATCCCTTCCTATGGCTGTTAGTAGTTCTCCCTTACATGTATGTTTTAAAAAGCACCCATCCAAACCTATTACCTTCCTACACCCAGCTAACAAACCATCCTTTACTCCTTTTAAACAAATCTACATCCTCTTGAAAGATACAGACCCATTATCAAATTCAACTGCATCCAGTGTACATGTAAAACCAGGGTTTGAGTCTAGTAGTGCTTGCCTATATTAATATAGTTTTGCATAATGCTCTATAAGCCCACCCTTATGATTAAATAATGCCAACTGTTTTTGTGAGTCCCAAACTGAACAGATCTTGTATAGCATTGTAAGGTGATACTGATATACCCAACTTGTATTATACAGATTTTGATCTATATAGAAAACATGACTATGGAATATAAAGGTATATGAGGAATCTACATAGTTAGTACTACAGAAGAACAAATTGAAAAACTAAATTTTGATTTCTATTAATCTGGCCCCCCCCCCCCCCCCCCCGCCCCCCCCCCTCCCCCCCTTTAAAGTGATTACTAGGATTATAACTTTGAGATTATGGTTGTTTGAGATGTGTTTGTTCTTGTTATTATCTCTCTAATGCCGTAGGGTTCCTTTTATTAGACCTTGGATAAACCCTAACAGAATTACAAAATCGCACAAAAGATATACTATCCTTTCATATGATATCTCATTCATATCTCTTAACTTGGTACTAAATATTTTATTCTAAACTGGTGTATTTTTGTTTTTTTATCTAACTATCTAATTAAAGTACTTAACACTTTGTTACTTCTGTACTACTTTTAACTAATCGGTACTAAGTATTATCACTAACCAGTACTAAGTCAAGAGTGAATTATTACCAACAATCCTCCCCTAATCTTGATTGTGAAACTCTTTTTAACTTCATGTTTCTTCAGGTTAATCTTCTTAAGTTCGTGGAGGATGTATCTAAACACTCTAACATATCTTGATCTAATCTTTAAACACTATCCATCTGCATCAACAACTCTGTCTTTTTAGCAACATCTTTTCAACAACAATCCAACTAAGTTGGCTTTGTAGTTTTTGGCAAACTACCAGCATAAAACCGGTGATTTTGATGTTCCTTTACATGTAGCCGTTTGCTCTGGGATAGTTAACTCTTTATTTGAAAAAATTTGGTGAGTTACTTACCATACAGTTTTTTTTGGTAAACTATCAACCATCCAACGGATTGATTTGTCTCTACCAATACGTTTGCTTTTGGACTAGCCATTGCTTGATGTCATAACATGGTTGCAATGATAAACCATATAGTTTTGTAGCAAACTTTCAGCTATATAACAGATTTAAGTAGTCCTTTACAAGAAATGTTTGATCTTGGACAGCCAACTCTTCACCATGAAGCAAGGTGTGAGTTGAACAAAATCATTTTCAAATTTTTGTTAATTGTAACCATAAACGGATTTGAGAAGTCTTTACCACATAGCAGTTTGCTCATGGAACTAGCCTGTTCTTATGTCATGGTTAAAGCATGGTGACTGATGACCATTTGTTGTTGTTGGTGGTTAGCCACACACTCAACCCTTCTTCTCTCCATTTACATCTTCAATTTTCATACATCTGTTGGTTAATATAAATTTATCTAATCTAAGGGAATTAGTACTTTCTCTTTCAACTTCCAATCCAAGATCAAGCATCACTTTGCAATAAATCCTTGGAAAGAGGATATCCTCCTTTTTCAGTACCTTATCATATCGATCTAAATTGACTGGTAACCATCTCTCAAATTATCTAGTTGCATACTCCATGGCTTCATACATTCTCCAAGTGACAAATATTCCATTCTGTTGATTACACAGATATCACTTTGATCATTTTCTTCAGTGTAGGAATTCATCATTCACTTCATATCTCCCCAAAAGTATCAACTCAATCCCTTTAGTGATAATTTCTGGGAGTTACGCGCTCCATCATCAAGTTTTAATAAGTGTTACTAATCTGCCTATCAAATATATGAAGTACCTCCATGAGATAGTTGAATGCTCTGAAGTTCCCATTGGCTCTGTATATAACAAGATAGTCCCCATCTGGTGATGATACCTTGTTTAACCTAGCAATAACTGATTTCTTCTCCATTATCTCACTATCTATGGTACCTTTAAATGTAACAATCTTTAGGCATTTTCTATGTTCATCATCACTGTCAACATCTGACTGTTTTCTTGGCTTTTTCCTTGCAATCATTTTGATATGACCCCTTTTTCTCTTCTTTGTACCCTGCTCTGTCACTTCTACCTTAGCAGGTACCTTTGTTGTGTCTTCTTCCTTTAATTTCTTCTGATCAGTGTCTTTTACTCCTTCATTCATCTCCTTAATCCTTCTTTCATCCTCAGTGGAACCAACAGCAGTGAAACTTTCATCAAACCTTTTCACTTTCTCATACAAAGCTTGTATTTCTTCAAAAGTTTTGCTTTTCAAGTCTGGGTGTTTCTTGTTTCCAACATGCTTCAGATAAGTCATCATTTGATTCCTAAGTTGAGTTCTTGTAGGAGGTTTGTTTGTGATTGTAATAGCTCTTTGTTCTGCAAGAAACCTTCTTTGAGCTGCAATTGTATCATGAAGGAACTTTGCTCTTTCTTCCACAGTGAACTGCTATCTCTCTTCGTCTTGAAGTCTTAGAGCTAGAAGTCTATCAGCTTTAATTCTTGCTTGAATGAAGTCATATTCATTTGAAAGGGCAGTCTTTATAGCTTCTTCCTCAGCTAATCTTTTCCTTTCTTCTTCTGTTTCCTAATCCTCTTGCAACTTTCTAGCCATCTCTTCATCCCTAGCAAGTTGCTTAAACTTCTTTTCAGCTTCAAGAATACCTTCAGATTCAGTTTCAGACTCATCTTCCTCTTCAATTTTCTTTTTCCCTTTATCTTTTGGATCAATTTTTGGAAGAGGCTTTAATGTCAACAATGATCTAGTTGAAGTAGGCCTAGGTCTTTCAATATCTTTAAGATCCTTAAGCTCAACTCCTTTCTCCTTTTCTCTTGAAACTGCTTTGGCTTGGCTCATGTTGAGAAGAACCTGAGCAATAGTTTCATCATCTCCAAACATTGTAGGAGTGGTTGTTGGAGTGATTGGAGGAGCACTTCTTGCTTTAGTTCGATCATCAATACCTTCATCTAGGCTAACAGTACTAACTTTATCCTTGTCGGTACCTTCTTTCTCCTTGTCGGTACTATCTCTTGTTCTGTCAGTACTAACTTTTGATCTGTCAATACTAACTTTTTCTTTGTCAGTACTAACTACATCTTCAGTACTAACTGCATCTTCAGTACCCTCTTTCTCTTTATTCACTCCATTTCTTGACCTCCCCACATCTTGAGCATCTTCAGTCTCCATATAATCCAATATATCTTCAGGAAACTCATCAAATAATGGATCTTTATGGACTGAAGTTTCAGCTTTGGCAGATTTCCTCCCCTGTTTGGATACTGACTCTTTTTGTATCCAGTTTGCCTTTAAGGTTTTCTTTCCTGCCAACCTTTGCTTCAAAGATACACTCTTCATCCAAGCTCTGTGGTGTGTAATAACAGGTTTGGCTTGCTTCTTGAGCTTCTTGATTTGTGCCTTCAAGTGTTTAATTTCCTTGGCTTGATCTATGACCTGTGTACACAAAGAGATACAAAGATCATAGACACTTTGGAGTGTCATGCCACCTTCATTCCCTGAAAGGGATCTATCACTAGATGACTGATCTCCTTGATTCTCACTAGAAGCCTCTGGAATGGAATCAGGAATATGAATAGTAGGTGAAGGTCTAGATGATGGGTCAGACTGAGGCTCAATGTTGGCTTCACTTGGGTAAGGAGGAGAGGGTGTAGGTTGTGGTTCAGATGGTCTCTCTGAAGTAGTACCCTCATCCTCAGTTGGTTGTACCAACATAGAAGCAAATAAAGGTGTGACTTTCCCTAAAAAATGTTTACCCTTTTTAACCATAAAGGAGAAAACTTTACTTGTCAAAGCATTTACAAAAAAGTGATCTAAAGGTACAGGTACATTCATTAGTTGTTTATCCAAAAAGATTGAAATAAAACGTGGATACATTACAAACTTCTTCTTTGCATCTAAAATTCTAAGCATACCATCAAAAATTAATTTAGAACAAATATATTTCTGATTAGATGTTAAGCAAATGACAGCAGTGGCAATGTTAGTGGGAATTTGATCCCAAGAGGTGCTTTTTGAGCTAATACAATGATTCATTGTATGAAATAGAAACCTCCATTAGGGTGAAAACAAAGCTTTGTTAAATGTTAGAACAGTTAAATCCCCCTCATAACCCATGAGCTGTATAGCATCAAATATAGCCTGATTAGGTAGAGAATCTATCCCATCAGCATCATCAAAAAGAAGGTCACTTCTTATTGATGCTTCAGAGATAGAAACAGGCTTGCCAACTACTTTGGCAGTAATGTACCTTACATTGTTGATTATTTTGGATTTAGCAGACATCCAAAATTGTTCAACAAATGTAGTAGAGACTACTGGACTTACAGTGAGAGCATGATGAATGGAGCTTTGCGCAAGAAAATCAATAACCTCATGAAACTCTTCATTCCCTTTAGTCTTCTCTAAATAAGCGACCATATTGTGCTTAGGGCACGATTCAAGAACAGCCATTGTGGTTGAATTAGTGATCGTCGGTGATAGAGAGATTAGGGCTTGTATGGAAGAAAGTATTTGAGAGTGATTACATAAGGGAACTGTACAATTGAGATAGGTTTATAAAGGTTTAGCAAACCTAAAATCAATGAAACCAATTCAATTTACACTTTGTACCCTTGGCGGTATTTTCTTCAACGTCTCTATAGCGGTACTATCTTTGCCCAACGGTACTAACTTTGCACTGTCGGTACTAACTTGTGCCAATCAAAAAATGAACAAGTTTGGCAACAACAATACTTCAATACCGTCTTTATCTCTTCCCAATGACTCTTGAAAACCTAATTAACTTCTTGAAATTCGTCACTGATGGTTAAAAATGCTTCTGCACACTGAACACTTCATACAAACTATACAACAAATCATATTGCCTCCCCTTAACTAATGCAGCTTATGGATTGATCATCCCAATAGTAACAACCAAGAACTGGAACCTACTAACATCAAATGCCTTGGTTAGAAGATCAGCTACATTATCATCAGTGTGGATTTTAAGCACCTGTATAAGTTTCTTCTCATAATCATCCCTTATGAAGTGATGCCTAATGGCAATATGCTTTGTTTTAGAGTGATACACTGGATTCTTGACAATACATATTGTACTTTCATTATCAATGTAGATCTTTGTGTTTATGAAATTGAACCCATAGTCTAACATTTGATTTTGAATCCATAAAACTTGCCCACAGTAATTTGCAGCAACAACATATTCTGCCTCTGTAGTAGAAGTAGCCACAATTGTCTGCTTTTTGTATTGCCAAGAAATAAGTCCCCTGCCAAGAAATTGACAACCTCATGTTGTAGATTTCCTATCAAGATTTGCTCTAGCATAATCACTATCTGAGTAGGCTTCCAGGTCAAATGAGGACACTCTAGGATACCAAAGGCCCAGTTTTGGTTTGCCCTTTAGATACCTAAAGATTCTCTTAACAACACTTAGATGGGAGGTCTTTGGAGTGACCTGAAACCTAGAACAAGCACAGACTGCAAACATGATATCAGGCCTAGAAGTAGTCAAGTACATTAAAGAACTAATCATGGATCTATAAAGATGTACATCTACATCACTGGCTTCCTCATCCTTGACTAAAGGCTTCTGGGTCTCAATTGGTGTACTAGCAGTCTTAACACTGACAAAGTCAAACTTCTTTAGGATTTTTGCAACATACTTATCCTGACTTATAAAGATACCATCGACTTTCTGTTTGACTTGTAATCCAAGAAAGAAAGTGAGCTCTCCCATAGAGCTCATCTAAAATCTACTCTGCATTAAGGCCTCAAATTCATCACACCAAGATTTCTTTGTAGAACCAAATATGATATCATCCACATAAACTTGTACTAATATGATATCATGTTTGTCCTTCTTAATGAAAAGAGTCTTGTCAATAGTTCCTCTTCTGTATCCATTCTTCAACAAGAAAGTAGATAAAGTAGCATACCAGGCTCTGGGAGCTTGGTGTAAACCATAGAGAGCTTTTACTACTTTGTAGACCTTCTGAGGATATTTAGGATCTATAAAACCTGGTGGTTGAGACACATAGACCTCCTCATCAATTTTGCCATAAAGGAAGGCACTTTTCACATCCATTTGATAGACTATGAAGCCCATGTAAGAGGCAAAGGCTAAAAAGATCCTAATGGCTTCAATCCTGGCCACAGGAGCAAAAACCTCATCATAATCTATCCCTTCCTCTTGCCTATGTCCCTGAGCAACTAACCTTGCTTTATTTCTGACCACAACTCCTCTCTCATCCTTCTTATTTCTATAAACCCATTTTGTTCCAATTGCCTTCTTCCCATAAGGCAAATCTACAAGAATCCAAACTTTCTGAATCTTGAACTGCAGCAATTCTTCCTGCATAGCATCAACCCAACTTTCATCTTCAAGTGCTTCAGAGATCTTCTTGGGTTCATTTTGAGACAAGAAACAAGCAAATAAACAATGCTGGAAGTCCTTATGATTATTTCTCCTTTGCTTTTGAATATAACTTACAAAAGCATGGGCTCCAGAACTTTTAGTCACTTTACTTCTTGTTTGAACTGCTGATTGTGGATCTCCAAGAATTAAAGTTGAAGGATGAATAGAGTTAATCCTTGATGTGGGAATAGGACTGACATTCACAACAGTTTCTAAATTTGTGAAGTCAGCCACTGCACCCTCATCATCATAAGATGAATTTGTAAAAATACCATCAGTAGGATTTTTATAAATGTCCTCAAGTGCAGGTATTTCTGAGTCATCTTGGTCAGGATTGGTTGGATCAGAGAAGGATAGTCCATCATAAGGACTGTCAGTACTAACTGGTGTGCTAGCAGTATTAACTATGTTAGTACTGCTAGTTTTAGCAGCTCCTGCTTGTAAAAGTAAATCCTCAGTTTCTTGGGCAAACTCCTTCCTGAGAGCTTCAGCTGCATCATTAGCATCCTTTTCTTGCCTCTTAAGTCTTTCAAGTTCATCCAAAAAGACTTGATCCTCCTTATCTGTTGGGTTCTCATCTGTCTTTAAATCAGGATGTTTGGTAGGTGCTTCACCTGCATCCTTTTCTTTTGATCTTTTGACTGTTGAATAATAAGAAGACCATATAGGCAGTACAAAGTAGTCCTGAGCAGATTCATCTTCTTTTTCAGAATCACATGCATCAATATTATCTTTTGTACCTGCATTGTGATTAGCTTCTTGTGGACCTGCATGTTTGTTAGCTTGATTTTCTGATCTCACAGGTTGATAATTCATTGAATCAGTTAAATAATCAAAATCAAACAGCCAAGTTGGTCCTTGGTATGTGCTTAATTACACATACCTTTTACCTTTAAAAACGAGCTTAAATAACCAAAAACGGACTTAAAATGCCAAATATACGCTTGTTTTGCTAATTGTATTGTGCAGGAACGGATATCTAAGAAAAGGACGAAAAACAAAGCCAAAACAACAAAACCGGACTCGGAATGGAAAAGACTGTGAAAGACAAAGCCAAATCGAAGCCGAAAAGTCAATCAAGTCAAAAAGTCAACAGAAAAGTCAACTGGTCAAAGTCAAAGTCAACCCAAGTCAACCCCGAGGCCAAAAGTCAAAGAAATATAAGTTTAGGGACTGAAATTGTAAATCCCTAAACTTATATTTAAAGAAGAAAAGAGGAGAAAAGAAGAGAAGGGCCAAACTGCCATTAAAGCAAAGTTATACCCCAAGGGGCTAATGCTGCCAAAGTCCATAACTCATAACACGCAAGGACGAGTCTTGCAATTAGTGTTATAACTCTTGGGGACTTGTTTTGCCAAGTCCCAAAAAAGTTATAAAAAAAAAAGGACCATCGGTTGCAAGATACTTAACCACCTTAAAGGACCTAATCTTTGCCATTTATACAAACCACACCTGTCACCTTCCTTTTATAAACCCGCTTTTACGCCTTTTTTCCCACACAAGCAAACTCACGGGTTTGCTTCAACCTTTTACCCTGTAACCTCAATTATCCAATGGAAAACACCTTCCCCCCTCTCCACTAAACCATAGTCCTCATTTTGATTCACCAATCTTTTCAAGGATTGATCCAACGGCTGTGATAATTGGATTTTTGAGATTGAAGGCCATGATTGTTTGCCCTTTTGCCTCACACATACTAAACACAAGGACTCAAAGTTATTAAAAAGAAGAAGAAGACAGAAGAAAAGGGAGGAGTTAGTTAGTTTTTAGAGTCTTTTAAATTCCTTTGTATCTTTTTTAATTTCGTGTACTGTTCTTCGTTTTTATTTTAGTTGTAACTTTTAATTCAGTTTCAACTTACCATTTTTAATCTTGTACTTTTCATTTTGGAAGTAACTCAAAATAGTTCCCAGGGGGGTGTGGTTCATTCTCAAGTTTTCATGTTTTAAGCTTGTTTTTTAGCTAATAAGCTTGTAATAAGATCAAATTAGCTTATTCCTTTTTTTTGTTTTAAAAAATTGTTCCAATATTGCTCAAAGCTTGTTAAAAACTGAGCTTGTCTATCTTAGTTCAAAAAAATGTCTAATGTGATTTCATTGGATTCAAAATTGATGGTTCAAGGCGTTTAATAAGCTTTTAACAGCTGATTGAGCTTTAAAGCTCATTGGTTTAGAGGATAAGGAGCATTAGGTTCAGGTTTTAAGCCTACTACTCAAAAGCGTGGCTTGGTTCTCGTGGACAATAAAAATAAACCAAGGTTTATTTCTCATTTTCAATTTAGCGTAATTTTTAGGCTATGGCATTAGCTTATTACTGTTATTCCTGTTCAAATCTTTGCAAACACATTAGTTTAGGCTTGTTATTTAGGTGTTTTAAGTTTTCATTGCATAAATTTGTGTAATATCAGTTTATCTTTCAAAACTGTCAATGTTAGTGTAATAAGCTAGGAGAGAAAGTGCTTATTTTTGAAACATAAGCTTTAGATTTTAGTCTTAAAATAGTTTAAGTAGGTTATTTATAGTGTAAGTGGATAAAAGGTTTCAGTTGTTTTAGTTTTAAATTAGATTTTAAGTGCACTTTAGTTTGACAGCTTAAAGTAAAGGGGTGTTTGGGATAACTATAAAAACGGGTCAAAATGGTCTTGGTTTGGGTTATGGTCATTAGGTTGGTTTAAGCTCAAGTTTTAAGCTAGTTTTAAGCTGTTCTTAAAAGATTTTTAGTTGGAAAATTGTTTTTCAAAAGTTTAAAAACCCTCTTTGTTAACTGTGACTTTCAGAAAACACCACAAGTGCTTATTTAGTTAAGCACTCCCCCCGTGTGTGTTTGAGTTGAATTCGTCAAAAAAAGTTGTTTTGTGTGTGTTAAAATGGATGTGACAAACCACCCTTTGGTCTTTTGACTTGGTAAGCCAAAACCACCCAAGACCTTTTAGTAGCAGTTTTAAAATCCAAAAGCCCTTATTCACCTTATAAATTCAGCAAGTTTTAATGAGTTTTAAAAATCAAAAATTGTTGCACAATGTTCTTTTACATGTTGACTTAAAGCTGTTCAAGTTTTTTTTTAGTTTTAAGCTTATTTGACAGCTTTTAGAAAGCTGTCAAATAAGCCACTTTTGTTAAGCTTAAATCTCCCCTGGTGCAAAGGGGAGATTTTAAAGCCCTTTTTCTTTGTCTTTTAGTGTTCTTAAGCCCAAACTCTTGGCTTATTCTAAGAGCCAATAAGCTCTTTTATAAGCCTCTTAAGTTTCAGACCTTAAGAAGTTTATTTGTTGGCTTATTTTTAAGCTCAAATGAGCCCTTTGACTGTTTTTAGCTTAAGTTAAGTGTAGGGATTGCTTATTTCATTCCTGGCTTATTCAGCTTATTTCATAAGCTCACTTGTGTCCAAATAGCTTATTTAGATAGATTAGTCAAGTTGTTAAGCTTATTCCCTTTTTGCTAGCTTATTTACATGCCAAGCTTAGTCTTTTAGCCTTTTTAAGCTTCACTTAAGTTCTGTCATCATAAACTGTTCTCAACAGCTTATTAGTCTAAGCTTTAAGCCTTTTTGGCTTACCTAGGTTTAGATTAAGCCCTTTTGCTTATTTTTCCTTAGTCCTAGCTTAAACGACCAACACAAGCCAAATGACTTAGTTTTTCAAGCTTTTAAGCCCTTTAAGCATTTCTGCCAACTTTAAGCTTATTTTTCAGCTTATTAAGGGCTTTTCAGAAAAAGTTGTAAAAGTTTAATTAATTCATAAAAAATACAAAAATTATCAAAAAAATATTTTGCTTTTTTAGAAAATTTTCTTTTGTCATATAGTTTGTAGGAAAAATATAAAACTTTTCGTAGGGTCATTTTTACAACTTTTCACTTTTTAAAGAACGGTCCGGGTGCGGGATTTTGTCTTGACTCGTTTTTGGGTCAAACGAACTCCGTTTTCGGTCTAGTCTTTTTCATTCTTTGTTATTTGTCCCGTAGAGTAGTTTAGAAGTAAAAATTTCTTCGTAGGGTTATTTTTAAAGATTTTAGGTTTTTCCCCCTTTGTTCGGGATTCGGGCTCTCGTTTTCTAGTTTAATTTCGTAATTTTTAAGATTTTCTTAAACGTTTTAGTTTGTTAATATCTAATTTGACTTTTTCACTCTCCCAAATCAATTCCTTCCTTCAAACTCAAATCTTCGATTGTATCGATTTTCCAGTACAGCCTCGTTGGGGATAAACGACCCGGGAACACTCTATACTACTTCTCGGTTTTATTGATTGTTGTTTTTAGACTTATATATATTTTATATTTTATTATATATTATATATATGGTGTAAAAACCCGCAATCAGTCCTTTTCCTGCAACATTTGGTTTATTTTCTAAAAAGGTTATGTGCAGGTTTACCTCAACTCCTTTGGTTTCTAAATTGTATACCCGTTTTTTTCACTATAATAAGAGATCTTCCTATAACGCGGTTTTACCAGTCAAAGATCTATAATGATAATATTTATATTGAGATACCCTTTTAGATGGATAAAAAATCGCTGGACAAACCTAGCCAAATTTTTTATTGTAGATTGAGAAGTGTAGAAACACCGAATTTTCTGAATAAAGTTATCACGTCTGGATTAGAACGAGTTACTAAACCTTAAGTCTTTACCATGGTCACACATACAGATAACACAAATTTAATATCGGGACGAGATTTCTTTAAGGGGTAGGTACTGTAACATCCAAAAATTTTCGGAATTTTAAAGGAGATATAAATTATTCCTAGGTTGAATTATCCAAAAACGAGCAGCTAAATCACGTTTTCATTTTTCGGACCCTAAAGCAATTTGATGTAAAACGATATTCCTGACAACTTTTTAGTTTTATCCGAGACCCAGAAACGAGCAGAAAATGACCGAAATACACTCGCAAGATTTAGAAACGGAAAATAATTAAGGTATATTTAATTATTATTTTTATTAAATAATTTTTTTATTTTTATAAATTATCATCATTTCATTAACGGAAAGAAACGGTTAGAAATATATTGCCCTAGTTTCACTTTTAGAACGAGACGTAACCGGTTTACAAAATGAATAACGAACCTTTTTATGAATGTTATAAAATACTTATGAGATATTATCAAATAAATACTCGTTTTTATCGGAAAAATGATTCGGAAAACAACGGCGCAAGTTTCACGCGTTGAATCATTAGTTAAGTCGCCCAAACGAGTCTCGAACCGCTTTTTATCAAAAGTTACACTTTTAACCCTTCAAATAGTTAAACTTGTCTAATTCATTTTAAAAGTTATAAAATATAAATAAAATTATAACTTTTTATTTCATTATTACAAAAATTATACACACACATTTATATACTCTCTCTCTCTCTCTCAAGTATTTCCGGCAGCCTCACCGCCGGCCGCCGCCGCCGGCCACCATGTCGCCGCCGCCAGAAAAGTTTTCCAGCGAGCGTTCCGGCCGAAACCAAAAGTGTTTATCTTCGCCCGATCTACCCGTTCACCATACTCACTCTCCCCCACTCGCTCTTCCACGCGCCACCACCCCACTGTCACCACCACCACGCCGCTGCCATGCCACCCTACACCATCTCCACCACCTCGTGACCACTCTCTCCACTCCATTACCGCGACCCATACCACCATCATCATCATCACAGCCGCCACCGACCACCACCAAGGGTGCGTCGGGTTTAATAATGGCACCGAGGGTGTTTGTTTCGATAGGACAGCGACTAAGGGTGCGTTGGTTTTGAATGTAACACAAAGGGGTGTGGTTGTTATTTGGAGGATTCGGGACAGCCGGGGGATTTTTGGCATATGGTTTTGGTATACCACCAGCAGGCGGTGTTTTGTTTTCGGTATCATAACAGCCGCGGATGGCGGTGTTTTGGTTTCCGGGTTAACACCGCTATAGGGTGGCGTTCGGGGGGGTTTTATAGCAGTTAGGGTTTTTGTTTTTCGGGGTTGGCAGCCCAAGGGGTGAATGTATTTACGGTTGCAGCCACCACACAGGGGTTGCGGGGTTGCAGCCACCACCCTAAGGGTGTTTGGGTTGGCTGTGGGTTTCAACCACAGCAGGTCTGTTGGTTGGTAGCAAATTAGGGTCTGTTTGGTATTATGGCAGCCAAACGGGGGTGTTTGGTTCGGATTAAGAACAACTAGGGTGCGTTTGGATTTGTTATAGTCGAATAAGGGGGGCGTTTGGTTAGGGCAGCCTAGGGTGCGTTTGGCTGCGGGACAGCCGGGGGCTGTTTGGCTTAGGACGGTCCAAAGAGGAGCGTTGGGTTTTGTGGTTTACACTCCGGCTAGGGTGGCGCCTTGGCTGCCGTGACAGCCTATAGGGTGCGTTTGGTTGGTTGGAAACATAAACTAGTAAATATATTTTAAGATTTTATAAATATAAAATCTCAACGTAAATGGTGGTTTAAAATGGTTAAATAAATACTTTGTTATTATTTTCGTTTTCGTATTTATAATAACGATAAGGGTGCGATTAATTATATGGAGACTAATAAATGAAGAATAACATAAGAGTTATCTCAATATTTTAAAACCGGAAATATAATTGGTGGTTTAAAAGGGTTAAATAAATATGACAATTATTATATAATTTAGTTTAGATATAATAAAATATATAAATATATTATATCTAAAAACGCTAGTGTTTGCAATATTAACACGTTAACAATTGCAATATATATTGATTAAAGAAAAACGTCGAGTTTTGCGAATAAGGAAAACATTATATAACCGAAAATGTCATAACGAAATATATATATATTTCAATATTTAGTAACATTTTACTAAAACTCATATGGTGTTATAAACGATTAAAAAAGAACTAAGTTATATTATTAAAGATATACAAAAAATATAACAGAAAATAACCTGACAACGGACGAAAACTATACTTTACAACGAGACGAACTGTTTTAAGACGCACCCGACCAGGAAAAGGAAAAATATATTTTTATAAAATCTTATTTATATTTTATAATGATTATAAACTGTTACAAACATGGTTTGATTAATTCATAACGTTAAGACATGTGTCAACCTTTGTACAAAGCCTTTTCATTAATTAAATGGTTGTCAAACTAATTGGTTTAATTAATTATTCACGCTTATTATATAATACCTTCAAGGTATATTATACCTTTTCATTTAATCATTGGATGATTGTCTATGCTTATATAATTCACGATAGGAATTATATAAGTTATTTTCATAAGTAATATATCAAAATTATATATTCACACAAATACGATCTTTGCGTATATTTTAAATTTAATCTATTTAACCAACCACCAAACCATTACAACGTTAAATCTAAATCTTCATCAACGTTATAAAGCGTTGATTAATCAAATCATCAGGCGGAAACCCAAATATAATTATCCTAGGCTAGTGGGTCTTAGCCGTTAAGATTAGTTGCAACTTCTTGATCGAGCCGCTTCGTCTTCCGTTCGTGTTGTGCATATTAGATGCCTATCTGTCAATCGTTCTTCATCATCGAGGTGAGTTCATAACCTCGCTTTTCAATCTTTTGAATGATTGATAACACCCCCTTAGGGGGAATACATGCTTGCCTAGCAAACTCTTTACTTGCTTGGTTATCTTATAACAATGTGAATTGTTACATTAAAGGATATTATGAGTTGCATAGCCTCATTTTACTCGATATGGATAACGTTTATATAAAGTTTGGATGAAAATATGCCTGTTTATAAATGTGACAACGTGGATCAATTTTATATATGATTACGGGCTGCCTAGTAGCGATAACCCAAGTTGAGCCCCTTATCATGAGAACTGACCAATTTGCATAGATGTATTGTGAATTACATTTAAATGTGAGCGCGGGAATGTATATTAATAGATCTATTTGGGAAACGACCTCCCCGTTCGGGTGACTAGCTATCACCGAGAACGAACATAAAGACATCTAATCGGGGCAGAAATTGCAATATATATTATTGCAAGAAAGATCGTCGAGCTTCAGTGTCATGAGCTTAGGAAACGAAATAAGGGTATATAGATGGGTTTTGCATTTGTGTTTCCATCACGGAAGTTTAATATTTGGTGATAGTTTGCAGTTTGCTTTATCACGTGGGAAAATCTTAGTGGACCTATATTATACGTTTGGTGATATTTGGAGTATTTAAATGGTCTGCCTGTTTTGCAACTTGTTGATTTTAGAAATCATATAGAGAATTTGTGAAAGGACATTTAAGAATTAAATGTGTCATATATACTCTTTTGGAAACCTTTTGGTTTATTATTATTCATAAACTAAACTAACCTAATGAACTCACCACCTTTATGTTGACGTTTTTAAGCATGATGTTTCTCATGAGAATTGAGCTGCTTGGAATATCTGATGTCAATGTGGAGGTCTAAATTGGCCCAAAAAAGATTTCATAATTTGATGTTCTACAAATGATCAAATCTCGTTGTGTCGCTTTAAGCTTTTTCATTGTGCTGCAATAAGGGCAACTATTATATTGATTTCAGAAAAACAACGAGATGTTTTACAAACACACATTTAGAGTGTCGTTCTCTTGTGTCTAGCGCTGTGTATATATGAAGTAAGCACCCAAGTGGGATTCCGCTGCGTTGTATGATTTTTAGGTGGTGTTACATGTATAGCTCAATATAGCATGATTGGTAGAGAAATCTATCCAATCAACATCACAAAAAGCAGGATCACTTCTATTTAAGCATCAGAATAGACACAACTTGCCATCTACGTTGGCAGTAATAGTACCTAACAATGTAGAGTATTTTGTGATTTAGCAGACCCCCATCCAAAACTTTTCAACCAAATGAGTAGAGACTACTGGAACTTACAGTGAGAGTCATGATGAATGGGCTTCCGCGCAAGAAAATCAATAAACTCAATGAAACTCCCGCATTACCATCGGTCTTCCTCCAAATAAGCAACCATATTGTGTTTAGGGCACGATTCAAGAACAACCATTGTTGTTAAATTAGTGATCGTCGGTGAGAGAGAGATTAGGGCTAGTATGAAAGATAGTATTTGAGAGAGATTACGTGAGTGAACTGTGCAATTGAGATGGGTTTAATATAGGTTTAGCAAACTAAAAATCAAGAAAACCGTTCAATTTACACTTTAACCCTTGGTGTAAATTTCTTCAACATTCTCTAAAGTCGGTACTATCTTTTGTCCACAACGGTAATTACCTTTGTCAACTCAGTATTAACTTTTGCCAACCAAAAAATGAACAATTTTGGCAACAGCAATCCTTCAACACCGTCTTTATCTCTTCCCAATAAATCTTTAAAACCCAATTAACTTCTTGAAATTCGTCACTGATGGTTAAAAATGCTTCTGCGCACTGAACACTTCATACAAACTATACAACAAATCATATTGCCTCCCCTTAGCTAATACAGCTTATGGATTGATCATCCGAATAGTAACAACCAAGAACAAGAACCTACTAACATCAAATGCCTTGGTTAGAAGATCAACTACATTGTCATCAGTATCGATTTTAAGCACCTGTATAAGTTTCTTCTCATAAGCATCCCTTATGAAGTGGTGCCTAATCGCAATATGCTTTGTCTTGGAGTGATATACTAGATTCTTTACAATGCATATAGTACTTTCATTATCAATGTAGATTTTTTTGTTCATGAAATTGAACCCATAGTCTAACATTTGATTTTGAATCCACAAAACTTGCCCACTACGAATTTGGCATCAGCAACATAATTATGCCTCTATAGTAGAGTAGCCACAATTTGTCTGCTTTTGCATTGCCAGAAATAAGTCTCTTGCTAAGAAATTACCAACCTCCTGTTGTGGGATTTCCTGTTCAAGATTATGCTCCAGCATAATCACTATCTAAGTAGGCTTTCTGACTCAAAGGAGGACACACTAGGATCCCAAAGGCCCAGTTGGCATTGCCCTTTAGAATACCTATAGATTCTCTTAACAGCACATATATGTTGTAGGTCTTTGGAGTACCTGAAACCTAAGCAAGCACAGACTGCAAACATAATATCAAGACAGAAGAACCGTCAAGTACATTAAAGAACCAATCATGGATTCTATAAAGATGTACATCCACTTCACTGCTTCCGTCATCCTTGACTAAAGTGCTTATAATTGGGTCTTAATTGGTGTACTAGCAGTCTTAACATTGACAAAGTTAAACTTCTTCAAGATTTCTGCAACATACTTATCCTGACTTATAAAGATACCATCTGCTTTCTGTTTGACTTGTAATCCAAGAAAACGGTGAGCTCTCCATTATAAACCATCTAAAACACTCATCCTTAAGGCCTCAAATTCATCAACAGACAATATTTCTTTATAAGAACCAAAAATGATATCATCTACATAAACTTGGACTAACATGATGTCATTTTTGTCCTTCTTAATGAAAAGAGTCTTGTCAATTGTTCCTCTTCTGTATCCATTCTTTAACAAGAAAGTAGATAAAGTAGCATACCAGGCTCTAGGAGCTTGGTGTAACCCATAGAGAGCTTTCACCACTTTGTAGACCTTCTTAGAGATATTTAGGATCTATAAAACCTGGTGGTTGAGACACATAGACCTCCTCATCAAAGTTGTTGGGCCATAAAGGAAGCCCTTTATCCACATCCATATATGATAGACAATGAAGCCCATGTAAGAGGCAAAGGCTAAAAAGATCCTAATGCTACACCTGTGTCCACAGGAGCAAAAACCTCATCATAATCTATCCCTTCCTCTTGTCTATGTCCCTGAGCAACTAACCTTGCTTTATTTCTAACCACAACTCATCTCTTATCCTTCTTATTTCTATAAACCCATTTTGTTCCAATTGCCTTTTTCCCATAAGGCAAATCTACAAGAATCCAAGACTTTCTTAAATCTAAGAACTGCAGCAATATCATCCAGCATACATCAACCCCAACTATCATCTTCAAGTGCTTCAGAGATTTTTCTTGGGTTACATTTTGAGACACGAATCAAGCAAATAAACAATGCGTGGAAGTCCTTAATATTATTTCTCCTTGTTTTTTTTAATTGTAACTTACAAAAGCATGGGTCCAGAACTTTTAGTCACTTACTTCTTGGTTTGAACCGACTGATTGTGGATCACCAGAATTAGAGTTGAAGGGATGAATAGAGTTAATCCCTTAAAGTTGGAATAGGACTGACATTCAAAAACATTTCCTAAATTTGTGAAGTCAGCCACTGCACCGTCATCATCATAAGCTGAAATTTGTAAAAATACCATCAGTAGGAATTTTATAAATGTCCTCAAGTTCAGTATTTCTGAGTCATCTTGGTCAGGATTGGTGGGATCAGAAAAAGAAGGAAAGTCCACATAAGGACTGACATTACTAACTGGTAGGCTAGCATATTATTAACTATGGTTGAGTACTTGCTAGTTTTAGCAGCTCCTGCTTGTAGAAGCAAATCCTCAGTTTCTTGAGCAAACTCCTTCCTGAGAGCTTCGGCTGCATCATTAGCATCCTTTTCTTGCCTCTTAAGTCCTTTCCAGGTTCATCCAAAAATACTTGATACCTCCTTATCTACTGCTTCTCATCTGGACCTTCAAATCAGATGTTTATGTTAGGATGCTTCCCTGCATCCTTATTGCTGTTGACCTCTTGACTGGTTGAAGATATGAGACCATATTGGCAAAACAAAAAGTCCTGAGCAGAAATCATCCTCTTTTTCAAATTACCTGCATCCATATTAATCTTTTGTACCTGCATTATATTGGCCTTTTGTGGACCTGCATGTTTGTTAGCTTGATTCTCTGATCTCACAAGTTGATAATTCATTGAATCAGTATAAAAATAATCCAAGATCAGAACAGCCAAGTAGGTCTTTTCCCTGCAATATTGGTATTATTTTCTAAAAAGGTTATGTGCAGGTTTACCTCAACTCCTTTGGTTTCTAAATTGTATACCCTAAAAACCTTGCTTTGTAGAGAATACCCAACTAGAAACCCTTTATCTGATTTCCCATCAAACTTGCCCAGATGGTCAATGGTATTCAAGATGGTCACATGGCACCCAAAAGGTCTTATGTAGCTTATGATTGGTATTTTACCAGTTACAAGTTCATAAGGTGTCTTATTATGAGGCTTGGTCACTAATACCCTATTAAGAACATAACAAGCAGTACTAACCGCTTCAGCCCAAAAAGTGTTAGGTGAAAATGAATCTGCTAGCATAGTCCTAGCAGCCTTAATAAGGGTCATGTTCTTTCTTTCAGCAACTCCATTTTGTTGTGGAGTTCTGGCATTACTGTATTCCCTCTTGATCTCTTTTGACCCACAGAATTCAATAAAATCCTTGTTCTTAAATTATGTACCATTATCACATCTAATTGTTTTAACCTTTTGTTTTAATTGGCTCTCTATTTGTCTTATAAAGTCCTTAAGGATTCCACTAGTTTCATCCTTAGTTCTTAAGAAGAACACCCAACTAAACCTGCTAAAATCATCAGTGATAACCAGGCAATAAGTCTTATGGTTTAAGCTCCTTACAGATGTAGGTCCAAACAAATCCATATGAAGAAGCTGTAAGGAGTGACTAATAGAGCTCACTGATTTAGCCTTACAGGAGGCCTTGTGTTGCTTTCCTTTTTGACAAGCAACACAAGTGTGGTCATTTTGAAAAATCTTTGAAGGTAAACCTCTTACAAGGTTTCCCTTCACAAGTTTGTTTAAGTTTTTAAAGTTAACATGACCCAACCTCCTATGCCATTTGTTAGATTCATCAATTGTGGCCTTTGCAATTAAACAAGCTAAACCTCCTGAAGGAACAATGTTCTCTAAATTGAAACTGTACATATTGTTTTGTCTAGGGATTCTAAGTAATACTTGATTTTCATCAGGTAACTTAAATTCAGGAGACAAAACAAGAGATTATGAGTCAGTGAAAAGAACTTTGTTCTTCTTGTCACATATCTGTGACACAAAAAAGAGATTGAAATGTTGAAGTTCTTTCACAAAGCACACATCCTCAAAATCTAACTTTCCTGTTTTTATTTTACCTTTACCAGTTATGTAACCTTTACTTCCTCCAAAAGCAACAGGGCCACCATTAAAGTCTTGATATTCAGCAAGGTAGGCCTTGTTTCCAGTCATGTGCCTGGAACATCCACTATCAACAATTCCTTTGTTCTGTAAAGCTCTATGTGGATAATCCTGCACATTGAATAAAAGAGATTAGATTCTCTTAGGGACCCAAGCCTGTTTGGGCTTGAGTCTGCCTAGTGGATCTTTGAAAGTGAAACAATTTCTAAGACTTGATCCACTATTGTATTTGGAGATTGTGTGCCAGTAATGTCTTTTTGGTCTCCAATTACAACCTGCTGAGGGCTTAACAGTAGTTTCCCTTTTTCCCCCAACAGCACTAACTGCATTTACCTTAGCAGTATTAACTTTTTGTTTTGAAAAATTTGTTCTAAGTGCTGTTGTCTTATTAAAAGGCCTTGAAAATGGTGAATGAGTTTTATGAAAAATAGTTGTTGGTCTAACTCTATTCACAATAGGCTTAACAGTATTAACTTTCATAGCAACACTAGATAGTATTGTCTGTCTGTTAAAACTATGCCTAGCAGTACTAACATTCTTAGTACCGCTAGCTCTAGCAGTATTAACTGAATTTGCATTCTCGTCAGTTAATAAAATATCTACCTACTGTAGGAACAAATTGGTTTTGATTATTCACTCTTTGAACAGTGTTTCAAATTGGCCTTATCTCCCTTTAACTAGAATTCTTGTTCAACCTATTGTTTAACTCAACTTGTTTAGCCATCCTTTTCTTATGGAAATCACAATCTCTGATTAGATGATTATGACTTCCACATACAAAACATGCTCTTGCAGTAAACCCATACCCCAACTCTTTCTTGTCAACTTTAGGATTTTTACTATGTGTGAAATGATTCTTAACAGTTTCCCTAGGAGTTTTTACTTGCTGGTTAGCAAAACTAGGTGTTTCCTGTTCTTTTGTTGGTATAGACACATACCTCTTCTTACACATTTCTGATTCATACTCCATCATTGATAGGAGCATATGACCGACTTAGGTTGACATGCTACATTAGATTCATTAACAATGGTTCAGACAACTATTTCGGTGTTCATTACTACGTTAGATTCACAGGTATCAAATTCGCTGGTTTGGGTTTCAGATTCACTAGGTTGAGTCTGTTTTGGACCATATGTAAATTGTGAGTAATCTATTTCTATATCAGGTCCAGATGGCAGGTAATTCCCTGTCATGGGTGGGGGTACAACATTCATTCCTCCTGCTGTTACAAATCTTTCATACAAAGGTGTATTTTCGAAATCACTTTCCATACCCTTAAATACACTTTGTAAAACTTCATTTTCATAACTCAAAATGCCATCATATCTGTGATCCCCATACCTAAGGCTAAATTTATCATTTGCACTCATCTGAGTATTTATCAGTTTACTAAGATTTTTAGAAGAGTTGTGCCATTTTTCTACTTTAGCTTTTAAATCTTCTTTTTCTTTCATAGCTTCTGCCAAAAGTTTCTTATGGCATGTTAGAACATCTGTTTTATCATCTAAATCTATCTTCATAAATTTTATCTTTTGTTCATACCACAGTTGTCCTTGTTGATGAGCAACTAGTTGTGCTTCAACTTTCTTTAAAGCTTGAGTATATGCCAGTATTTCTATGCTTGCATCACTAAGTTGTGCTCTTTGTTTATCATACAGTTTTTTAAGTTTAGCATAAGACTCTTTACATTCTTTTGAACAAGAAATTACCTATGTGTCTGAGCCTGAACTGTTGCAATCCATCAAAGCATAATCTTCTGAGTGACTGGTCCAATCTACACATCCTCCATCAAGAGTCATCAAAGCATTGGATTCCTCCTTCCCAAGTCTTTTGCTATTATCATTAGCTTTATTCTTCTTTGACTCTTCATTGCCACCAAATCTAGATTTTATGGCTTCCCACATCTACTTTGCATTTGTCATCTTGTGAAACTTTGCTAGGTGATCTTCTGGTAAAGCAAGGAGTAAAGTGGTCCTTGCTTTTCTCTCTCTTTCCCTAGCTAGGGTTTCTTCAACAGTCTTGGGTGGTAACATCTTCATTATCCCATGAGTATCTATAGAGACGTTCACAGGACCATTACCCTTTTGAATGACTTCCCATAAAGGATAGTCTGTATGAGCTATGTAATGCTCCATTTTCATAGCCTAAACATCATATTCTCCCTTCTTGAGAATAGGGAGTTTTATGGTTGAAACAGTGTGAGGAGTTTGTTGTGTTGGTGTTTGTGATGGTGGTGGTGGTGGAATATCATCTTGTGATCCAAACATGATTAGTTTTGTAAGATAGAGGTTTATAACTGGTTTTTGTTCTTCTTACTCAGAGTTTCTCACAGGCTCTGATACCACTTGTGAGTCCCAAACTGAACAGATCTTTGCAGCCCGCTAAGGGTGATAGCCAACTTGTATTTATAAGTTTGCACTATATAGAAAACATCTGACTTTGAATATTATGTGCTCAATGCGGAATCTTAACACAAGTTCTAGAAGAACAATAGTGAAAAAGATAATATATGATTTCTATAATTCTGCTTTGAGTGATTACAAAATTACGAACTATGAGGTATGATTGTATGGTTGTATTGAACTAGTGTATTATAACATATGCCATGAGGGATCCTTTTATAAACCAAGGAGTAAAACCTAACAAGCTTTATAAAGAACGCGTATAAAGCTAATACATATCATTTTCCTAGAATATCTCATTACATTCTTTACACGGTAATAACTAATTTCTACTAAACAGTACTAACTATCTGATCAGTACTTAACAACTTTGTACTTCTCAGTACCTAATTATAAATCTATCGGTACTAACTTTCATTCCTAAGGTACTAAGTTTAAGGAAAACATAATTCCAACAATAACTTTAGAACAAAGAAACACTAAAAAAGGGATAAATTCACGTTCTTGATTTTTCACCCGCCCCAACCAAGTTAAAAATGAAATCATTGTTAAAATACTAGTTAAGATGCTAACACTAACTCATAAAATGCTATATTGGTATGCATAGTGCTTTCCGCTCCCTTAATTCCTACGTCCTCTAAAGATTTTATTATTATTATTATTGGTGACAAATAAATTATTCCCTTATTCATATAAAGTAAACCCGGTTTAGACCATAATTAGTTTAAAATCCTTTCCTAAAGAGACGATGTGGTGAGAATAAGGTTCATATTAAGGTTCTAATTTCGCATGATTTATGGGTTATCCTTTTTATTTCATCCGAAACAACTCAACTACGAGTCCAGAGACGGAGGCTTTATTTAGATAACCTCGGAGTCGAAATTTGGCTTTATTATTATTATTGCAACATTATTAAACCTTGGTCCTTTAAACAACTGCCACATCGGTATGCGAGCCGACCATGGTCCAGGAGTCTTATTTCGACCTCGGTGATCCTCGACCTTTTTGAAGGCTGCAACATCGGTTGTGAGCCGGCAAGATGCAACAAACTTTTATCAGTCTCGGATTATTATTCTTACTATGGGCCTTCTTTTGAAGACTGCCACATCGGTTGTGAGCCGGCAAGAGGCAGTAAACTTTTATCAGCCCATAGTTTTTATTATTATTATTATTACCTTCACCCTTTAAACGACTACCACATCGGTTGTGAGCCGGCAAGAGGTAGTGGTCTTATTTCGGCTTTGGTTTATTACATAATTATTATTATAGCCAAATTTCAAGTCTTGTGGTCTTTTAACTACCTAGACAACGGTAGCGAGCCGTTAGGAATCGGTAGCCTATTTCCCCACAACACTGACAAAACCTTGATGTGTACCTTACTTTCACCAGAAGGAATCTCTACGAAGTGATTTAAACTAAGAATCGGCTTAAAACTAAAGCTAAACTTTATTTATTAAACAATTTATTGATGTTTATTTAAGACTGATGGGAGCAAAAGTCACAATTAACCTCTATGAGCTTTAAAGAGATCCAACTACTCTATGTTTAGCATCTAACTTATATAAAACTCTATCATTTCTCGTTCTTCGCAAATTTAAAATCTTTAATAAAAAGATCCGCGAATGCTTAGTCTAATAAAACAAGCTTAGCATATTTAAAGTGTATCATGAGAACTTGCAAACTCTTGGCTCTTTTCAAGCTAGAACTCGCGTTTTAAAGCTTCTTGTATAAAAGACTAGCAAAAGCTTAAATTTATATAAGTTAAGGGGCAAGCTAGAGCGCAACATGCTCGATCAAGTCAAAATTTATTCTTAAAAAGACCAATCTACGTGTCAAAACACTTATTTTATTTTTGAATTTTTTTAAATTTTGGCATATTTTTTGCTATTTTTGGTGGAAAAACGGGGTTACGTGAAGACCCCCATACTAGAACTACACATTGTCCTCAATGTGAAACTGTCACCCCATACTAATTTTAAGGCATAATATAAATATTAAGGGGTCTCTACGCGAATCTAAAGCCGTTTATTAATTATGCTAACAGATAAACGTTAATCGATAAGATCTAGGATATTGGATTCTTATATAAGCATGCGAAGGATTGAAGATCGAGTGAACGATGGACAAAACCACAAGTACGAGGAGTCTTTAGAATCACGGGCAATCCTGGACATTAATAAACACAAAACACAATAACCTCACGTGAAAAGATAAGGCGAGCCTTTCACATCACTCTTATTATTAATATTATATTTAATATACTATATAGGGATAATCAGGTTGCCACCCACGAAGCGCGGTTTTTGTGCGATTCTCTAGCTTGGACTCTCCCACCATATCATCTACTAGTAGGGACGAAACTCATGGAAGAGCCAAACATCATCCAGAAATTCATATTGCTACCAGGCTTTTAAAGGAGATAAAATATGAAGGTGGAGATTGCCGGGGTCAAAAATGATATCCTCAGTCCCGGAGGAGAGAGGAAGAGAAGAAGATTCCACCAGGTAGGTGAAATAAGGAAGAAAAATTCGGATAACATATATGAAGGAAAGATAATGGCATCACTCATAGGTAATTTTCAATTGTAGGATAGAAAAATTTTCTCATGAATTCCGGGGTTGAAAACTTTGTCCTCAGTCATCAAATCATCAATTGGAGCATCGTACAAAATCTTCTTCCATTCATTCTCTTTAGATTCCAAATCAAATAAATCATCATTCTCTTCGAGAGGCGGTTCATCGGTGAACCCCTCGAGAATGGAAGCAACGCTTATCTTAGGAGTAGACGGATCATGGTATAGTCAAAGCTAAATCTCATCAACGTCGCCACCTGGGTCGAAACATTCATCCTCATTAGCATCAAAAAGATGTGTGACTAACAAAGCCGGCTCATCAAAGTTAGAAACATAAGATTCTTTACTCTCGATGTACTCTAACACCTCATCAAAAAAAGGATTTACGTCACTCGAGATGTATTCGTCATCGAATTCGAAAAGAGGGTTCGAGTAAATTTTAACATTATCTTCTGGAACGTCCTCATCGGATAGTGACTCATCATCACTAGAGGTAAAATCATCATTTGAATCGAAGAGAGGGTTAAAGAAACTCATGGATTTTTCCTCAAAAATGTTAATGGGAGAGAATTCATTACACGAAGGTAAATCACAATCACTATCATTCTCGGATGTATCCTCGGACTCACTTGGGATTGGAACAAGGTCCTCAACACTAGACTTTATGAATTCATCCGATTCCTTTTCAGGAATAGTGCTAAGATGCCCATCCCCTATGATGAGAGAGTCCTTAGGCTCCAAAGTCGGTAAAACGGGTGTGATTGCAATAGACGGAGGTATTTGAGAAACAATTTTATTCAAAGGAATAGTACTCTCTTCGTAGTCATCGTTATCTTCATCATAATTGTAAATAATATTGAAATGTCGTGAAGGCTCGGGAGTATGAGTACTAACATTAGTTGCCTGCTCTATATGCTGAAGCTTTTTCTTTTTTATTAATCTCAATACTCATTTCATTGAATTTACCTTTAAGCTCATCAATCATACTTTCACATTCCCTTCTAAAACGAATATCTAATTTCTTATTACGATAATCTTTAATCTGTAAGTCATTACTTAAACTTAATATTTCATCTAAATAATGCTGCTTCAGATCCTCCATATC
>BQNB010031023.1:0-25278 GCA_026074375.1 Tanacetum coccineum
TCTTAAAAGAAGCCAACAAGAAAAGAAGGAGACGGCAGCTCAAAGTTTTATTCCATATTGGGATTTTTCTATGATTGATGATGAAGAAGCTAGAGACAATTTTTTAAAGGACGTTTACACCTTCTTAAGGAAGTTTAGTCGTATACCTTTTGGAGTAACGCCAAAGGTTATATTGATAGCTTGGGAAAGTTTTGGCAAAATTAAAGATGTTTTAATGGACAAACAATATCAACAAGAGGATATTCAAGAATTGATGAGTAAACTCCTTAAAGATGTGCGAAATATTAGTAAAGAGTTTTCAGAATATATTAAATGTCCAAGCTGGAATCGTCCGCTCTTCTACTTCGATGATGACGATGATGAGTATACTGTTATATGGAGAAGGCCTAAAGCAATCACACCCGACTTACCGATCAAGGAGCCCTTTGACTCTCTCATAATGGAGGATGAGCATCTTGACACTATTCCAGCAACGGAATGGGACGAAGTAATAAAGTCTAGTGTTGAAACCTTGTCCTAATCCCAAGTGAGTCCGAGGATTTTCCGATAATAAAAGTGAATGTGATGTGCCCGAGTGTGATGTAACTTCTCCGACTTTTACAACTTTCTCGAATCCTCTCTTTGATTCAAATGACGATTTTACCTCAAGTGATGACGAGTCACTTTCTGATGAGGACGTTCCGATGGAAAATTTCAAAATTTATTTGAACCCTCTTTTTGTTGACGAAGAAATCATTTCTACCAAGATAGATCCGCATTCCTTAAATGTCGAGTCTAATCTTATCGAATCTTTACTTAATCGTGATATTTTAATTGATTCTTCACGTAAGTTTGATTTTCTTTTCGAGGAGTTCTCCGGTGAACTCGCTCATATCAATCCAATTCCACCAGGAATTGAGAAAGCTGACTTTGTTCTAGAGGAAGAAATTCATCTTGTTGAGAATTTGTTGTATGATAATTCATCTTCACGACCGCTGGAAGAACTTAATTTGGAAATTGCTGATACGATTATCGAGTCTTCCTCTCCATCTCCTATCCCCGTCACGGATATTGACTCTCTTATGGAGGAGATCGGTTTATTTCTCGCTTCCGATGACTCGATGCCACCGGGCATTGAGGACGACGATTATGACTCGGAAGGAGATATTCATTTTCTTGAAGAATTGCTTGATAATGATTCTTTTCCCCTTCCCGAGTTTGAATCATTTCATTTTGATCCGTCATTTCCTCGTCCTCTTCCAGAACCACCAGATGTTGAGATTAGCTTAATTTTTGAGCCCAGTGAGCCCGTGATAAACAATATTGATGAGCTTAATGAAGATGAATGTTTTGACCCAGGGGGAATTAAGATTGATGTGAAATTGACAATTCCTTCACATTTGTCACTTGGATTTTCCTTCCATATCTCACTTACCCCGAGGTTTCTCACTTACTTTCCTCCACCAGAAATGAGGATACATTTTTTTTGACCCGACATCTCCAATTAGAGCCGATGGCCTCTCTAAGATGGAACTATTTCATGTGCTTTTTAATGTTTGTCCAAAACATTAATGAAAGCCGATTGAGATTTCTTTTCATTTATTCTCCCTTAACGGGACGATGAATTCAGGGGCTCGAGTCAAGCTTTGTTGACTTGGTTACCAAAAACAAAGCACTTCGTGGGAGGCACCCCATGCTTATCCATTTTCTATTTTTCTTTCTTATTTCTAATGTGTTGTGAGGAGGCTTGTACTCTTTCGTTCTTTGTGTTGGTTGTTCGTACTTGTGATTGTTTGCAGGATAGACCCAAATTCTCTGAAGACTCTTGTGTTCGGTGTTTTGTCCTGGTCCACTCGAGCTTCCTAGCCTTTGCTTGCCATTAGTTTGGGGAAATCCGATATCCTAAAGATTATTATCGACTAACATTTATCTTTTAGCACACTTAATAAACAGCTTAAGATATTTGTGATACTTTCTTCATGTTTGAGTTATGCATTCGACCTTTTTGAATTCTAGTATGGGGTTTTTATGTCTTAGGTAGGAATATTAAGGAATTGTTTGATTTTAGTATGGGGGGTAGTCTATCTTCGAATTGATTTTACACATACTTTTTGCCGTTGTTCTCACGTTTCAACGTTTTTCCACCAATTTTTCAAATTATGGATAAAAAATTTTAAAAATTTTCAAAAATAAAATAAGTGTTTTGTCATAATTTGTCTTTTCTTGCTGGGTAAGAATAAGAGTAAATTTTGACCCGATCGAGCGTGTTGAGCTCTAGCTTGTTCCTTAACTTTTCGGCTAAGCGTTCGCAATTTTTGCGAAGAATGAAAAATGATAGAGTTAAGTATGAGTATGATGCTAAACAAGGATTATTTGGAAATCTTAAGAGCTCATGTATGTAACTTATTGCTTTTTCTCCCATAAGCTCTTAACCGGATTAATATACGTGCTGTTTTTGGAGATTAAACTTAAATCAACAAATATTTATATATATTGCAAAAAAAATTTTAGTTTCGTTTCAAGTTGTATACTTGAATTTTCAAAAAGAAGCTCTTCTTTAAATAATATATATATATATATATAAAAATAAATGAAATGATAATAAAAATAAAAAAATTATACATAACAAAATAGTTGTGGAGTTGAATAAAAGTTTGCTCCTCTGCCGGCTTCACAACCGATTGTGATATGTCTTCTAAGAAAGCCCATAGTTTTTTTTTAAAGAATAAAGATCCGATACTGATAAAAGTTTGCTGCATCTTGCCGGCTCACAACCGATGTTGCAGCCTTCTAAAAGGTCGAGGATTAAAATTGCATAAATGTCTAAATGGTTAAATTAAATTAATAAATTGACTTCTTTTTGTTAAATTCAAATATGCTTTTGCACTTTGACTATTCTATTTTTTAGAAAACTATGGAATTTCGGGAAACCAAGAGTTTTTCAATGCCCTAAGGTCCGTGTAGTCACGATACTTAGTCTATGTGGGTGACAATGAGCCTGGTCGATTAGCCATAAGGTCTGGGATGTGCCGAGAGAAAGTCGCTACATGGGATTGATCTCGCCTTCAAATAACTCATATTCTAGGTGGATCGGTTAAAGCATAGTATGTTGCAAAAAGTTGATCCATAGTTGAAATTCAAGATAAGCACTCCTACACTTAAGATATAATAAATGTCGGGAGTAAAAAGTTCACAAGTTGCAAATATGAGTAGTGTTAGCATCCTTACTGATATTTAGCTGTGATTTTGTTTTAAGCTTGGTTTGGATAAGTGAAAATTCGGGAACGATGAATTTATCCTTTTTGGGGCATTCTCGGAATCGTAATGCATCTTGTTCTATGATCCCTAACAGCTATGGAAATAGCGAAAGTCAAAATAATCTCAGTTATATTATTAATTAAAAAAAATGAAAAAGTTTTAGAAAAATAGGAAATAGGGGTGTTTTATAACTTTTGATTTCTTAACTCTCTCCACAAAAGTCTTTGCTACTTTTCAAAGGTTTAGTTTGGGGAGGTTTTGGGGTATTTGGTTATAAAGCATGTAATATTACGTGAGGACACGCAATCGCTTAGTTTGGGGAATTTTGATATGTGTGAAAACACATATCCGTTTTATATCAAAATAGACCCTAAAAAGACAAAATTGTGCTTTAAATGCTTGAATATTGCTTGTTTTGTCTCTGTGATTGTGTAGGTACGAGTATTGCAAAAATCACAAGAAAACGGTTAAAACCGGGCAAACACGAACACGGGAACGGAAGAGCACGCAAAGAGCCGGGAGAAAGCTATCAAAAGTCAAAAGTGGTCAACTCAAGTCAACCTTTGGTCAACTTAAGTCAAACCACAAAAAGACAAAACTCCAAATATTTCCAAATCAGTCCCTCATTAATTCCAAAATTACAAAAATAATCCCTAAAAACCTAACGGTGTTAACTCTTATAACTAAAAGAGTTAACACCCGTTATTTTCTTATAATACAAATCAAGTCCAAGCCCAATCCCAATACCCGGCCCAAAACCCCTTTATAAGCCCGAAGTCAAATAAACTTTACCCGGGTTTATTAAAAGTCAAACTCTCGCACCCTGTTATAAGTTTTTACGCGGGAAAAGTCAGTTTTACTGTTCATCGTCTCCAAGGTTTAACCACGAAGGTAAAATCAAGGGGCAAATCACAATTGGACACGGGGAAAGCTAATACAAGTGATAAGGATTATAGTGGCAGGGTAAAAACGTCATCAAACGCTTCTTATTGGTCAAGCCCATCAAGTGAGGATCGTGGATAGTAAAGAAAGCACAAGAGGAAGGGATTTTTACACCTGAGGTACACACAAAAGAAGCACAAAGGCTTCTGACACACGGATGCCACGCTGGCAATCCGTGTGCCCTTCAATCTAATCCAACGACCAAGATTAATCATCAAATGATTGAAGGAATGAACGGACAAGATTGAGAGGAGGTGTAATTGAATTTAGACCTAGAAGCTTCCCTGGTGGCTATAAATTAGAGCTCCTCACTCACTCAGAAAAATCTTTTTTTTTCTGCAACTTTTAGTTAAAAAGCTCTTTTGTGTTTTTAGTTTAAATGTAATGTTTTATTTTCAAAAGCTCTTGTAATTTCCTTTTATCTAGTATTGTAATATGTTTTTAAGTATTAATAAAATCATCAGTTTAGTTTTCATAAATTGTTTTCACTTATATGTTTTTTAAATATCTCAAATGCTTTTGGTACTGTTTCATAAACTTGTCATAAGCTCATCTTAAGCTCTCACAAGTCTCTAAGCTTGTGATTGGGCTCAATTGTTAGTTTAATCTACTCAAATCAGTAAAATAGGATAAGTATCTTTGCTTAATGAACTTTGAACTTTTGGAAGGGAAGCTAACAATGGAAGAGCTTCCAAGGACTTTT
This sequence comes from Tanacetum coccineum, assembly GCA_026074375.1. Classification (NCBI taxonomy): domain Eukaryota; kingdom Viridiplantae; phylum Streptophyta; class Magnoliopsida; order Asterales; family Asteraceae; genus Tanacetum; species Tanacetum coccineum. The sequence goes on from BQNB010031023.1 coordinate 4,883, forward strand.
ACTAGCTTATCATTGATAAGCTAGAGCTGTTTATAAGCTCTTTGAGCACATTAATCCTTTGTTTAGCTAAGGATAATTGTAAGTTCTCTCTTATTTTTCTTGTTTTTAAATACTTAGTGTAGTTTGCTTTTTTTGTTAACTAGTTGCTTATTTGTGTTACATTGTTGCATATGCTTATTGATTCATTACTTGCTATCTGTTTTCTAGTCTAGTAGATTAGATCTTTGTTTTTCTCATATTGTCTTATAAATCATAAAATCCAAAAAAATAAATTAGCTTAGCTTATAGATCTTTGATTCTAGCTTAATTGATCTGGTGTTATAGGATAATTAAGCTTGTTTACGCTGTTCGATATCTGGTATCTCTAAGTTTTTATCATTAGATTTTACTTTCTCAAGTTTAATGAATCAAAATGTTTTTAAAGGGGTTTTTGGATAGCAGTACTAACTACAAGTTAGTTATGCTAAGAGGCCCTTTGGCTTTTAAGTGTGGACTAATCTTGATATAGTGTGTTTAAAGTAAGTTTAAAAAGTTAGGTTTGTTTCATTGAGTTTTCATAGGATAGATTTGTATATTATAGGTTCTTATCTGTCAAGTCTATTTTAATTGTACAAGTTTGTTATATTTAGCTGTTTAAATTTATTTTAATTTGCATTTAGCCTTGTGTTTTAAGAGTGTTAAAGTTAGTTTATTAGGTCTGCATCAATAGGTTTTAAAGTTGTAGTTCTTATACTTGTCAACTGCATCAGCAGTTAATATTGAACAAACTGTCAATTTTAAGCTCAAGTTTCATTAGGGTAAATTAGCTGTTAGCTTTTGATTTTCTGATAATAGATAGCTCATAGGCCATAGTTTAGATTTGTACAATTAGTTTTAAAATTTTAGCCTTATTTTGTCTTTAAAATACTTATGATGCTAAATCTGCTTTTGTCTTTTTAATTTAAGTAAAAATCAGCACAATGTTGAGCTTGCTGTAATGTTTTGACAAGCTCCTTTAATAAGGCTCTTTGCTGCTTTAAGCTCTTTTGAAACGCATTTCCTAGTAGAAATTTAAAGCCAAGTTTTAGAAAAAACCAAGATGCTACTTTATAGAGTACTTATTTGCTAGCTTATTTTTAAGCTTAAAGTAGCTATTAGGGCTTGTTTGGTTTTTAGATTTGCATAAGTGCTTATTTAGTTTTTTAGCTTATCCCTTTGCTTATTTTTAGTTCTGTATTAGGTTCATTAGCTAATTTTAGCGTATTATAGCTTAATTAGTTTTAATTTTAGCTTAATAAGTCTTCTAGCTTAATTAGTTTAAGAAAAATCAAAAAAATAAGTTGTTAAGTAGTTTCTGTTAGTTTATAAGTTGGTAACAGCTTATTTAGTGCTTTTTATAAAAAATTCCTTTTTATTAAAAATGCTTATTCTTAGGTGCTAAACAACTTTGCTTTTATAACTTTTTAAAAATAAAAAAAGGGGAAAGTGGAAGTCGGGGGTTAGCAAAACTCGAACCCCCGACCACATAACCTCACCCTTTTAAACACACAAACCTATATCACTACGTTGGGGCCCTTGGGTCTTTTCCGTTAGACTCTCACACAATTTAACTTTTATACACGTTTTCTCTTTTAAGCTTAATAAGCTGTTCCAGCTTATTTCGTGGCTTATTCAATAAGCTGTGATCTCTAGCTTATTTTTCCTATGTTTTAAATAGTATAAGCTATTTTCTGTAATTTTTTTAGAATTTTTATAGTTCGTTTAGTATTTTTAAACATTTATTTTCATTAAAAACTTTAAAAAATCATAAAAAATAAAAGAATATTCAAAAAAATATAAAACTTTTTTAGAAAATTTTCTTTTATCATAAAAGTTCACTAGGAAAATTAGTTTTGCTTCATAGGTCTAATTTTACAAAAATTCTGACTTTTTTTTTTTTTTAATAGAACGAGATTTGTACCCTTTTTTTATTTTTGTGTTTGACCGCTCGCATTTTAACTCTATTTTTGTTCTAGTTTTCATTTTAACTTTCTATTTTAGTCCCAAATAGTGTCCATTTAAAAGCATATTTAAGCGTGGTTTATTTTTAGGAAATTTGGGGTTTTTGACCTCGTCTAGGGGTCCCATTTTGCGTTTGGAATTAAAATTTTTATTTCCCGTTCTTTGGTCGTCAGCTTAATTGTAGAGTTTGTTAATTTTAATTTTTAAATCGAGATAATCAAAAACATCTTTGTTTCTAATTCAAAATCATTGGTTTCGAGCATCAAACGTGTTCTGGTTGCAATTTAACAATCGTCGTTGGGGGATAAGGAACGTGAATCATTTACTTCCGGTTTTTATCGTATTATATAATTTGTGGAAAGATTTTCCTTTTCTCCTTTGTCTCAGGGTAAAATTGGTATTTTCCATTCATAATCTTATATTTTATCATTACGTTATATATAGAAATGAACGATTAATCACATATTATATCATTACATCGGAATCTACATACATAATTGTTTGTTTACAAGCACTAGATACATTAAAATCCCTTACCGCCATGCTAGCTGGGGATAACCCATAATACATAGCATGCCATACAAGATAGCTAGATGGTAAACAAAAGATCCTTACAGCCTACTAGCTAGGAGTTACCCATAAAACTTAATAGGCTATACAAGGTAGCTAAGATATAACATAAAGGTAAATCTAGGCACTACTACCAGTGTCCTACAAAGTATCAACGCGTGCTTCAGCCTCTAGTGTTTGGATACGCATGATGTGTCTAGTAGCACGATCATCTACGTCGCTGCTTTTTTTATCGTCGCGATACGCCTGAGTCTCTAAAACTACAATCCGTGCCTCCAAAGCCCTGATGTAGGCCTCAGACCTATCTAAAGCCTGACGGGCCTCAACTCTCTCCTACCCATGAGTAGTACACAAGGAGGAAAGGTACCTCCTTAATGTATCTACCTCATAACGCAAGGCAGTACTATAACACCCCGTGTTTTAGGGTCATTGACGTCGTCAATAAATCCACTATGTATTTTTAGTATTATACGCGTTTGCTTTTAATCGTAATTATTAAGTTAAATCGCGTAAGCTAAAAATGATCAATCAATGTAAACGGGCATCAAACGGTTAAATGTTTACATCCATCAAGTATTGAATAATTATTTTGAGAATAATTATTGTCATTTTTTCATAATTTTTTTGCGTGATCATAAATTTATTACGTTTCCCGATTAAAGTGCGCTTAGGCATTCCCGGAGGAATCGTGCATGTTTACTTTAATCTCGCTTCAACAAATACCTCGAAGTTGGTACCCGATACCTAAAGTTGATTTAAAACTTTACACACGTAAATAGTTGCTAGTCACTTTGTTACACTAGGAAATAAACCATTATACAAATACTTGTAACTAGACATCTTGTATTTATAAAATACAACTTGTAACAAGTAAGGTTTTTACAAAATAATGTGTAAAGTAACAAAAGTCTTCTAGAAGACCTTCCCCCCCTCCCTCATATCACACGGAAACAACAACATATGGGATAAGAGAACACATTTTTCTTATCAAGTTGTCTTGTACTTCAATTTCACCATTTAAAACCTATCTAGTATGTCACTTTGACCCAAGACAAGAACACAAGAACCCTTAAAACCATCATCTTATTTTTGACTCACTATTGCAATCTTTTTGACTACTAGGACTTATATGTACAAGTAACTTATGAGAGATAGCTCACACATGCATAAACACTTAGCAAAAAAATCACAAAACTCTTCCTTTGGTGCTTCTACAACCCACGGCTCAAACACCCCTTTTGTTGCAATCCATACCAAATTTTCTACAACCCATACACATCCATCCTAAGATATTCTAAGGTGTTTCCAAGCATTGGATTATCTTTTTCAAGTATTAATCAAGGAAAGGAAAGCTAGGGTTTCACATTGTGCAAGCTTTGATTTTAAGTCTAAACAAGGGTTTAGCAATTGATTATCATCATCTTCATACACCATAAGGTCATCTAGAACTCTTTATGATCCTTCATTTATCCATTACTATGCTTTGGTTATTTTCTTGATAGCTTGATCACCATTTAGAATTTTTACATGAAAAAGGGACTTTTTACTTGTAATGCTCATTTTGTACATATATTATACATGTGTTGCTGTTACTATATTCATGTTAATTGATGAGAAAATATTTTACTATGTTGTTTTGGTGTAAACATGATTATGTACTAATTACGGTTTATAAAGTTAACCTAATATGCTGCAAGTAAAGGAAAGGTAAATGACATGTTAATGTTGATTATGGACTTGTAGTAATGTCATATGATCATTACAATAAAGTTTTAACCAAGATGGATGACTTGTACCACTTATGGTTATTATGTAAAAAAATGGTTTTATATAAAACTAGTGCATTAATGGTTAAATACAAACAGTTAGTGGTTTATAGTATTATGATGGACTTATTAAAATTTGGACAAATGGAATTTGTTAATGGGATTATGGATTTTAAATATACCTACTGATTATTTGCATTTAATGGAATATAAGAAAAGTGGTAAAAGTTATAAAGTGAAGACTATGGAAACAAAGGTTTAGAAATGGACTTAACAAAGTCATGCAAAGATTCTGTCCAAAATCCGAAAATATAAATGTTTAGTTTATTTTTTATTAAAATTCTACACATCTGAACGATTCCGAAAGGTAGAAAATTGTCAAGCTGATTATAATAACGAAAAAGTTACGCTAATTACGAGTTATACGTTAATTAAACGGATTTATAAAAGAATTTTTATAAAACAATTTATAAAAATTATATAAAACAGCAAGTTGAGTATTTTTAACAAATTATACATATTTTTAGGATTCCAAAATGATAAGAATCATAATTTTTCAATTAATAACGAACGAGTTATGAATTTCGCGAGGTTACGACAATTAATACTTTTATAAAACTATTTTTATAAAAGTTACTGTTCATGACAGAAATAATTATTTTTGTAAACCTCATAAATAAGTAGAACTTTCAATTACGAGAACGTGCTTGAAAGAATCACTAAAAACGGAGCTATAACGAATAAAATATGATGTTTACGGGTTTTACGATAATTAAAACTATAAAAATAACTCTATAACTGGTATGAACAGTAAAAGTACTGTTCATCAGAGGGTCAAAAATATAAAAATGTAAATTTTTGATAACTCGTCTTAGTACGAAGACATGGGCATAAGAAACGCAAGAAACGGACTTAAAACGTGAAAGTTATGACGTTTTTACCAAAAGTATGTTTATAAATGTTTTGATTTTATAAACATGATTTCACTCAAACATTTAGATGGTGATTAGCTATATAGAATTATGCAGGGTAGTAGTTAACAGTGTGATTAGTACTTATACGACCTTAATTTAAATAGGTTGCATCTGATCGATTTGCGTGACGCACTATTTGTGATACACTTGGTATTTGCTCACTCAAGGTGAGTTCATAGCCCCACGTTTTACATGCTTTTGTTTTACAAAGTTTTTGGGGTGAGAAACATGCAATGTTTTACAACTGGACACAAGTGGTTAAGTTTCATATTATGATTACGTGTTGCCTAAGTAGCGATAACCCAATCTGAGCCAATTATCATGAACTGTCAAATTTACATGGACTGATGATGTGCGAATGTTATGAATAGATCTTATTGGGTTTGACAACTGTTCGGGTGAGTAGCTATCACTGGTGCAAAACGAAGTTTATATATCCCCCCATTGGTGTTTCCGGGGGGGGGGGGATCCATAGGATGTTTGCGGGTTTAGAACTTCATCACGGAGCATATGTAGGCATTGATGGGTATTCATACATGTCAAGCTTCAGTGTCATGAGCTTAGAGCAACGTAATTACATTTATATGATGTCTGCATCTGTTGCATTATCATACACTTGGGAAATCTTGTGGTCCTACAATATATGATTTATCAAACCTATGAATTCACTAACATTATTGTTGACGTTTTAAAGCAATGTTTTTCAGGGGATCAGTAAGCACGAGGTGCAAGGGATACATTGGTGGTTTTGATTGGGATATCATGCATTAAAGATTTTGTCGCATTACATTTTGTATAACTGTACGGGCTAGAAATCTTTGTACTTTGAACAAGTAGACAAGTGAAGCTTCAGCTTATGTAACAAATACTTTGTAAATCCAATGTATCAATTTTTAAACGACTTTTTGGTCGTTCTATATACATCTTGTGTTATTGATCTATGAGTAAAACACGCCCAAGACCTTATTCCGATTGCGACCTATTTGGGGGTTGTTTTACAGATTGTATCAAAAGCCAAGGTTTAGAGAACCACAAGTCAAATATTTTTGCTGGACTATAACCGTTTTCAAAAGTTGTTTTATAACAAAGGGATTACACGGGACATACATATGTGCATACATTCATGTACACTACTTGTTGCATTAGTTGGTTGGACTAGATGCATTCATAATTGATGTATAATGTTATGATTATTAATATATTATTACTATAGGGCGTTTATTATTAAATATATTATAAGCTATCTTTGGATTTTCAGATACAGTCATGTCAGATTCAGATGAATCGGGGATCACATACACAGCGGTGTCCAGTCCATATGAGGACTTATCAGACATAGGATCACCGAGAGCCGATGATCACGAGTTCCTTGAGCTACCCTACATGCTAGAGGACCCATACTTGGAGGCCGCTCTTCAGGCCCCACCCTCCCCAGATTATGTGCCTGGCTCAGAGGAGCCTGAGCAGGCACCACCCTCGCCAGATTATGTTCCAGGTCCAGAGCATGCTGATGATGAGATCGTTGCTGAGGATCATCCGTATGCTGAGGAGGCTTCACCCACTGCATAGTCACCGGATTATGTTCCAGAGACTAATCCTGAGGCAGATCCGGAGGAGGATGACGATGAGGACCCTAAGGAGGATCCTATCGACTATCTTGCTGATGGAGGAGATGACGGAGATGATGAGATGCACATCGAGGAGGATGAGGATGATGATATGGACATCGAGGCCGATAAGGAGGATGAGGATGATGAGATGGATGTTGAGGTTGACGAGGAGGAGCACCCAGCTCCTGCCTACCCTGTAGTTGTTGCTTTACCAGCTACTGCCCCGTCTGCAGAGGAGACTGAGCCATTTGAGACTGATGAGTCTGCGGCCACACCACCACCTCACCCTACATATCGTATGACAGCTAGGATTACTATTCCAGAGCCAGTACCTGTACCAGCATGGTCTGATTCTGAGGTTGCCAGACTGCTTGCTATATCTTCTCCACCAGCATCACCACTATCTCCATGGTCTTCATCACCACCCTAGATTCCTTTCCCACTACCACCCCTAATACCATCTCCATCACTACCACTATCACCACCTCACCTGTGTTATCAGCACCACCTCCTAGTCGTATTGGTTCATTGGGCTATCGAGCTGCCATGATTCGGATAATTGCTGAGGCTGCAGCTACTTCCCATTCTCTACCATTTCCACACCTTCCTTTCTCTACTCGCTACCTGACCTAGATGCTACCTCCTCTCTTGCCCACATTCAGCTCCTACTTCATTACACACACCATATGTACTACACTCTGCATCGTAGAGGAGGACAGGACCCTGAGGTTTAATCCTACCACATCAGAAGAGGTTAGGTATCGCTCTTGGTCCCAGATACGAGGTAGGAGAGAGCTCCGCCAGTGCTGCTGCTAGACCAGATGGAGGTATTAGGGAAGATTACGGCTTTGTTGCCACTATGGATAGGGAGATCAAGCATGACCCGGAGAGATATGTTGGATATGGGATCAGGGTTTCGTAGGAATCAGATTGTGTGGGACCTTACAGGGCTATTCTAGTTAAGTACTGAACATAGAGTTGGGTGCACACGTGAGAGAGTTTGAGTCTATGGTTAGGCGAGACACAGATGAGATCTACACGAGGTTAGACGATGAGCAGAGTCAGAGATAGCTATTGGCCGGTCGGGTTAATATGTTTGTTAGAGGACAGCGACGTGCACATCGCTCATACACCGTTATCTGATGGAGGACTGAGGGCTAGATGTCCCGCGAGGCTTCAAGGGGCGATCAATAGATGAGTGTGATCTTGACTCATGGACGAGGTTATGTCCTACACACCAAAGTTCATGCCAGATGTCAGGATCAGGAGGAGTTACAGTCAGCAGATCGTAGTAGACAGAGTGTGATTACAGATTTTGCTAGAGAAGACAGTGGTGGAAGTGAGGAGTTGACGGATGTGTTTGGAGGGCAAGCTGATCATGCTCGATAATACAGATGATTATTTCAGACAGTTGACTATTATGCAGAACTAGAGAGAGATGATTCACTTTCGTAGGGATGGTCCCACACTATAGGGGCAGGTGACAGCCTTACAGTGACATGAGTGATGCCATCTACGGTGGCACAGGTTATGGCATTACAGGGACGGTTACTGCCATTATAGGGACAAGTACGGGACCCGATGGGTAGTCCTGCTCTGCTTGAGCTGCCAGAGGATGGCTCAGGTAGCATTTATTAGATTTGACTGTGTTATGGATAGTCATTTTGTATGCCTTATACGTAAGTATTCGGGTTTCAATCCTAGTACTAAGCTTTAGGTGTTATGTTATTTGCAACTAACGATATGATCATTTTGTATCTGAACCATTCATGTATGTTTTCCAACCTATATATGAAATGGTTGTATTATGTCATGTCTGTAATCGATTATAAATGAATGTCGATTGGGTTATATCATTGTTAATTACTATCACAGTTGTATATTTGCATTGTGTGATGTGATCTCACTTTATTTATAATGATATAGTCATGGCTTGTTATTGCTTTTTTTGGAAATTTATGGGTAATTGTATCTTTCTTATGTGATTGAAGAAAATGGCACCAAAGCGAGCCACAAGGTCAACACGAATCCCACCAACACCAGCCCCAACAACAACCACAACCACTACGGTCACTAATGCCCAACTCTAAGCTATGATTGACCAAGGTGTCACTGCCGCTTTGACAGCACGTGACGCAACCTGGACATGGCCGTTGACAGTTACTTTAAGATTGGGTATCCAGGGGGTTTGAACGCGTTGCTCGAGAGGGCACTTACCTGGATTTCATGAGGTGACAAACCTCTGTTATTTTCAAGGGCACTGAGGGTCGTGCTTGAGTTAATCTTAATTGGTTTGATAGGTTGGAGTCTATATCCCGCATAAGCAACTGCTCGGTGGCTAAAAACCAGTTAGATCCAATTTTCTACTTGTTACTCTTTTATCAACGTGAACTCTAACTGGTGGAATTCCCAATGTTATTACTGTTACTCATGATGTGGCATATGCAATGACTTGGGACGTTTCTGAGGGACAAGAGTGATGAAAAGTATTGTCCAAGAACGAGATGAAATAAAATGTTCGAGGCTGAATTTATGGAACTTAAAAGTGATGGTATATTGATGTGGTTAGGTTACAAATCCAACGTTGCTAAGAATTACGCACTGCTGTTCTTCTGTGTTAGGATGATTCCCTGAGGAGTCAGACAACTAAATTGTAAGGTTATTCGGTGTGGATTCGCCCGACATGATCCATGGAAACATTGTAGCTTCAAAGCTAAAAACCATGCAAGAGGCTGTTGAAATGGCCACTGAACTAATGGACAAGAGAGTCAGTACCATTCCTGAAAGACAAGCTGAAAACAAGAGGAAGTTTGAAAACACTTCCCGAAACAATCAGAATCAACAACAACAAAATAAGAGGCAAAACACCGGCAGGGCATACACTGCTGGATCGGGTGATAAGAAACAATATGGGGGATCTAGACCCTTATGCTCAAAGTGCAATTACCACCATGACGGTCTGTGTGATCCAAAGTGCTACAAATGCAACAAATTTGGCCACATCGCCCATGACTGTAGGAGTGCGGGAAATGCCAACAACACTAACAACCAGAAGGGCAACAGGTTCTGGGTCTGAGACTACTTGTTTTGAGTGCGGAGTTCAGGGACACTTCAAGAAGGAATTGTCAAAGCTGAAGAACAACAAAGGCAACCGTGGTAATCAAGATAGGAAGGACACTGCTCTAGCAAAAGTGTATGTGGTAGGACGTGCGGGGACTAACCCAGACTCTAACGTCATGACGGGTACGTTCCTTCTAAACAACCGCTATGCTTCTGTTTTGTTTGATACTGGTGCCGATAGGAGCTTTGTGTCTACTGCATTTAGTTCCCAAATGGATATCACGCCATCTACCTTAGATCACTAATTTTGATGTCGAACAGCTGTGGGAGGATAATTGGGTTGAACAATATCCTTAGGGGTTTGCACATTAAATCTCCTAAACCACACCATTCAACCCATAAATTTAAACAGGCCTGTTAGAACTTGGTAGTTTCGACGATATAACTGGTATGGATTGGTTAGCAAAGTACAAGCAGATCATTGTGGTTTTTTGTGATGAGAAGGATCGTTCGTTTCCCTGGGGAAATGAAACATTAATTGTTCACGGTAATGAAAGCAACCAGGGACACGAGACTCGTCTGCACATTATCTCGTACTCTAAAACACAAGAGTACATGCTAAAAGGATGTCCAGTCCTTTTAGCACATGTCACTACAAATGAGATTGAAGACATGTCGGAGAAGATAGCGACTTGAGGATTGTATCCAATAGTTCATAGATGTTTCCTGAATCCTTTCCTGAGGACTTGCCGGGTCTTCCTCTGACTTGACAAGTGGAATTTCAAATCGATTTAATACCTGGTGACTTGCACCTGTGAGCCGGGCACTTCTTATCGATTGGCACACATTGAAATGAAAGAGTTGGCGGAGCAAACAAAAAAGAATATTGACAAAGGCTTTATAACACCTAGTTCCATCACCCTGGGGGACCTACGGTCTTGTTTGTCGAGAAGAAGGACGGATCTTCGGATTGTGGCATTGATTACGGGAATTGTATAAACTAACGGTGAAGAACGTTATTGCTCCAAGAATTGATGATTTATTGATCAGATCCAAGGGTTTCAAGTGTCTACTCGAAGGATCAAAGCCTTAGGTTAGTGTTTCACCATACTGAGGGTTCGGATGAAGACATTCTGGGAACAGATCGCTTTCAGGACCGTTATGGCATTATGAATTTCAAGTTTGCCGTTTGGTTTGACAATACGACAGTGCTTTATTCATGGACCTTATGATTCGGGTGTGCAATGCCATATTTGGATAAATTATATTAGTATTTATTGTTTTAGGTGGTGGTATTATGATATATTCAAAAGAACAAGCAAGAGCACGAGAGCACCTTATGCTAAATCTTATTATTGATTAAGAAAGGGTTGTATGCCACATTTTTCAAAATGTGGAATTTTTTGGATTCCTAAAGTACATCTTGTCATGAATTGATAGTAAGGGTTTCATTGTAGATCCCTCCAAGATTGAATCCATTTAAAGATTTGGCATCTCTAAGCTCGCCCCAACGGAGATTTCGTTAATTTTTGGTCTTGCTGGGTATTAACAGCGTTTTATTGAAGGTTTTCGAAGATCGCCAAACCACTGACCAAGCTTACTCCATAGAAGGTCAAAGTTTGTTTGGGTTGTGATAAACAAGAAGCAACTTTATCAACTGTTAATGCAGATGTTATGCAGTGCACTTAATCCCTGGCCTTACACTGAAGGAAGCAAAGATTTTATCGCAAACTGCGATGCTTCAATCAAAGGTTTGGGTGTTATGTTAATGCAAAGAGAGAGGTGATTGATTTATGCTCACGCCAACTAAAGATTCCATGAGAAGAATTATTACGATATCATGATTGAGGAAACTTTTGAGCATAGTAGTGTTCGCTCTCAAGATTTGGAGGCACTACCTGGTATGGAAACTAAGTGCACGTGTTCACTGCATCATAAGTGCCTCTACAACACATCTTATTCAGATAAAGAGTTGAACATGGAGACCAACGTCGTTGGTTTGAGTTGCTCAGTGATTACGATTGTGTAGATTAGTTTTCACCCACGGGAAAAGGGCAACGTTGTTGCTGGGTGCTCTAAGCAAAGAAGGAGAGAGGATCAACCATTAAGAGTTCAACCTTAGTCATGAATAATATGGCCTTGCGTTCTTCCCAAAACAAATTGAATGCTTTAGACTGAAGCACAAATATAGAGAACATCAAGATCGAGTTGTTGGTGGAATGTTGGTTGAAACTGCTAATAAATCCAGAGGGCTATCAGGACGGTAAAGTTAGGAACTCGTGCGGATGGACTCTATGCTAAATGGCGGTAGTTTTGCTACTTGTTATGGCGATTTGCGCGACATGTGAATCTTTGTACGAGTCTCACAAGTCAAAATTACTTTTCATCCGGTTTCTGACCAAGATTGTACCAAGATATTCGACGAAGTATTTGGTGGCCCAATATGAAGGCACAGACATGCACTTATGTTAGCAAGTGTTTGACATGTGCTAAGGTCAAGGCTGAACACCAAAGGCCATCAGGGTTGTTGGTACAATCCAAGATACCTGAATGGAAGTGGGACAACATCACGATGGATTTTGTCACAAAGCTTCCTAAGACGCCGCAAGGCTACGACACTAATTGGGTGATTGTTGACCGACTCACTAAGTCTGCAATTTTCACACCGATTAGAGAGACTGATCCTTTGGATAAACTTTCAAGAATATACCTAAAGGAAGTAGTCACAAGACATGGAATCCCAGTCTCTATCATTTGTGATCGTAACCCGAGATACGCATCAAATTTTTGGAAGTCACTCCGGAAGGCCTTGGGTTACATAGCTTAGAATGAGTCGGACATGCCATTCCAGAGACTGACGGACAAAGCGAGAGGACTATTCAAACTCTCGAGGATATGTTACGTGCTTGCGTGATCGACTTTGGAAAAGGTTGGGTTGACCATTTGGCCTTAGTCGAGTTTTCATACAATAACAGTTACCACGCTAGCATTAAGGCCGCACCATTCGAAGCACTTTCACGGTAGGATAAGGTGTCGTTCATACTGTTTTGTTGGGACCGTAGGTGGAGAAGCTCAAATCCTCGGTCAAGAATTAATTCCAATGAGCACGATCACGAGAAAATCGTTCAAATAAAGCAGAAAATGCAAGCATGCTCGCGGTCGTCAAAAGAGTTATTGCCGATAAGATGTGTAGCCGATGATTTTTCATAAGTTAGGGATTAAAGTTATGCTGAAGTTTCGCCTTGGAAGGGTCGTACGTTTGGCGAAACAGGGGAAATTAAAACCCCAGATTTGTCGGACCTATCAAGGTGTTGAAAAAGTTGGAACCGTTTGATGACTAGCTTGAGCTTCCGCAAGAGCGGAGCATGGTTCACAACACTTTTTATGTATCCAATTTGAAAAGGTGTTATTCCGATGATCCATTAACTGTGCCATTGGATGGATTACACATTGATGACCAACTTCATTTTGTCGAGGAACCGTCGAGATAGTGGACCGTGAAATTAAACGGTTGAAGCGAACCCGAATCCCATTAGTCAAGGTTCGATGGAAACGCCAGCTGGGGTTGAGTTTACTTGTGGGGATACGCTGAGGGACCAATTCAAGAAGAAAAACCTACACCTCTTCTCAAAGACTGCACCGTCGTCAAGTGCCGCGTCTTAAACCTTGAGGACAAGGCTCATCTAACCGGTGGAGACTATAACACCCCGTTTTTTAGGGTCATTGACGTCGTCAATAAATCCACTATGTATTTTTAGTATTATACGCGTTAGCTTTTATTGTACATTTTAATTTAAAATCGTCGTAGCTAAAAATGATCAATCAATGTAAACGGGCATCAAACGGTTAAATGTTTACATCCATCAAGTATTGAATAATTATTTTGAGAATAATTATTGTCATTGTTCATTTATTTTTATTGGTTACGTTAATTTAATACGTTTCGCGATAAAGTGTGCTTAGGCATACCCGAAAGCATGTTAATTAATCTATGCTTCAACAAATGCCTACGATTGTACCCGATACCTAAAGTTTAATAAACTTTACACAAGTAAATGTTGCTAGTTCAATTGTACACTAGGAAATAATAACCATTATTACAAATATCTTGGTCAACTAGACATCATTGGTATTTGTAAAAATAAAATTGTAACAAGTAAGGTTTTTACAAAATAATGTGTCAAGTAACAAAAGTCTTCTAGAAGACTCCCCCCCCCTCTCATATCACACGGCAACAACAACATATGGGACAAGAGAACACATTTTTCTTATCAAGTGGTCTTGTACTTTAATTTCACCATTTAAAACTAGTAGTATGTCAATTTGCACTCAAGACCAAGAACACAAGGAAACCCTTAAAACCTCATCTTGTTTTTGATCTACTATTTGCAATCTTTTTGACTACTAGGACTTATATGTACAAGTAACTTATGAGAGATAGCTCACACATGCATAAACACTTAGCAAAAAAAATCACAAAACTCTTCTTTTGGTGCTTTTACAACCCACGGCTCAAACAACCCTTTTGTTGCATTCATACCAAATTTTATTACAACTTAATTAAATCGTATACACATCCATCCTAAGATATTCTAAGGTGTTTCCAAGCATTGGATTACCTTTTTTAAGTATTAATCAAGGAAAGGAAAGCTAGGGTTTCACATTGTGCAAGCTTTGATTTTAAAGTCCGAAATAATGGGTTTAGCCACTTGTTATTCATCATCTTCATACACCATAAGGTCATCTAGAACTCTTTATGATCCTTCATTTATCATTATATGCATATGTTATTTCTTTATAGCTTGAATCACCATTTAGGATTTTTAACATGAAAAAGGAGTTTTTACTTGTAATGATCATTTTGTACACTATTATACATGTTGTGATGTTACTAATATCATGTTAAAATAGATGAGAAAATATTGTACTATGTTGTTTTGGTGTAAACATGATTATGTACTAATTAGGGTTTATAAAGTTAACCTAATATGTTGCAAGTAAAGGAAAGGTAAATGACATGTTAATGTTGAGTATGGACTTGTAGTAATGTCATATGATCATTACAATAAGGTTATAAGAAGATGGGAAGACTTGTACACTTATGGTTACTATGTAAAAATGGTTATATATAAAACTAGTGATTAATGGTTAAATACAAAAGTTATGGTTTATAAGTATTATGATGGACTTATAAATTTGGACAAATGGACATTTGTATGGGATTATGGATTTTAATATACCTATGATATATCGCATATATGGAATATAAGACAAGTGGTAAAAGTTATAAAGTGAAGATATGGAAACAAAGGTTAGAAATGGACTTAACAAAGTCATGCAAAGATTATGTCCAAAATCCAAAAATAAACATGTTTATTTTATATTTTTTATAAAATTCTACACATCATGACGATTCCGAAAAGGTAAGAAACTTGTCAAACGGATAAATAACGAAAAAGTTACGCTAATTACGAGTTATACGTTAATTAAACGGATTTATAAAAGAATTTTTATAAAACAATTTATAAAAATTATATAAAACAGCAAGTTGAGTATTTTTAACAAATTATACATATTTTTAGGATTCAAAATGATAAGAATCATAAATTTCAATTAATAACGAATGAGTTATGAATTTCGCGAGGTTACGACAATTAATACTTTTATAAAACTATTTTTATAAAAGTTACTGTTCATGACAGAAATAATTATTTTTGTAAACCTCATAAATAAGTATAACTTTCAATTATGAGAACGTGCTCGAAAGAATCACTAAAAACGGAGCTATAACGAATAAAATATGATGTTTATGGGTTTTACGATAATTAAAACTATAAATTAACTCTATAACCCGGTCCTCCTAAAGAACGTAAATTACTGTCCATCAGAGGGTCAAAAATATAAAAATGTAAATTTTTGATAACTCGTCTTAGTACGAAGACATGGGCATAAAAAACGCAAGAAACGGACTTAAAACGTGAAAGTTATGACGTTTTTACCAAAAGTATGTTTATAAATGTTTTTATTTTATAAACATGATTTCACTCAAACATTTAGATGGTGATTAGCTATATAGATTTATTGTAGAGTTAGATAGTTATCATGTGATTGTATTATTACCGACCTTAATTTAAATAGGTTGCATCTGACGATTTGCGTGACGCACTATTTGTGATACACTTGGTATTTGCTCACTAAAGGTGAGTTCATAGACCCACGTTTTACATGCTTTTGTTTTACAAAGTTTTTGGGGTGAGAAACATGCAATGTTTTACAACTGGACACAAGTGGTTAAGTTTCATATTATGATTACGTGTTTGCCTAAGTAGCGATAACCCAATCTGACCCTTTATATGAACATGTCAATGACTTGGAACTAGTGAGCTTGCGAAAGTTATGATTAGATCTCATTGGGTTTGACACCACGTTCGGGTGAGTAGCTATATGGGCAAAACGAACGTATACCATGTAGCAGAACATAGGATGTTGCGGGAGGAACATCATCACGAGCACATGTAGGCATTGATTTGGTTATTCATACACGTCCATGCTTCAGTGTCATGACTTAGAGTAGCCGTAATTTACATTTATTTGAAGTCTGCATCTGTTGCATGTCATACACTCTGGGACAATTTATGGCATACAATATATGATTTATCAAATCATTAAAATTCACAACATTATTATTGACGTTTTAAGCAATGTTTTTTCAGTGGACTCAGTATGCACGAGGTGCAAGGGATACATTGGTGGTTTTGGTTTGGATGTCATGCATTAAAAGATTTTGTCGTTACCTTTTGTTATAACTGTATGGGCTAGACATACTTTGTACTTTGAACAAGTAGACAATGTGAAGCTTTGTTATTTAACAAATCTTTGTTAAATCCATGTATCAGTTTTTAAACGACTTTTTTGGTCGTTCTATATACATCTGTGTTCTATTGTCTATGACAGTAACCAAGCCGGACCTGATATTCACGACTGCCGACCAATTTGGGGGTGTTACAAGTATGATTATCCTGTGCATCCTAATGACGTGTCTGGAACTCCTCACTCTCCCGTCTATGAACACTAGCCTGATAATTAACCCTCAAGTTGACCGACTCAACTGCGGCCATAACTTTATGCTCTGAAGCACAAATACTAGCATCTAAAGTATCCATAAAACCATA
Source organism: Tanacetum coccineum (assembly GCA_026074375.1). NCBI lineage: Eukaryota > Viridiplantae > Streptophyta > Magnoliopsida > Asterales > Asteraceae > Tanacetum > Tanacetum coccineum. The sequence goes on from BQNB010031023.1 coordinate 22,015, forward strand.
GTCGACTCTATGAGCCACAGTAGATCTCGGCTGTCTAGCAGCAGCAGCAGTAGAACTCTCCCCAATCTCAAACCTAGGTGTGGGAGTAGTAAGTAGTAACCTCTTTTGAGGTGGCAACTCAGCCTCAGGTATGTCAGCTCTACAGCTAGTGGATGATGCAGGTAATAGTAGTGGGTAATGGGTGGGTGGTGATGGTATCTGGGGAAGTGGTGATGATAATGGAGTGAGTGGAGATGGTGGTGGAGTAGGTAAGGAAAAAAGCATAGCAACCTCTTCCTCGGAAGGAAACGGTATAGGTGTCTGGGTTCAGACAGACATCCTAGAAGTAGTATGGTATGCAAGGTTGGTGGTAGGTGGTGGTGTTCTGTTTAGGCAGATAATCGGTCTCAAACGGCTTCTGTCTCCTTAGCAGATGGGACTTTGTTCAACATAAACTAATAAAGCAACTTACGTAGGTGCTAGGTGCTCCTTACCTCCTCGTCGTCTTCAATCTGAGGACTCCTCTCCTTCTCATGCTTCTCATTTCATCTGTTATCAGCAACATAATCAATCGGATCCTCCACATAATCCTCCTTCAGATCTTCTTCTAGATCAGACTCAGCAATGTAACCTGGCAATAGGGCTGATGGAATACCCTATGATGGTCCATCCGAATCAGAAGATATGGAAGTATAAGTAACTGCAGACGATGCGTTTTCTGATGACATGGCTAATCTGTAACAATAATATAAACTTATATAAGTATAATATATAAGATATGTATAGTAATATACGTAATATAATATAAACACGTATAATATAGATCCATGATAGATCTAGTATAAACTACTATGCAATAATAGTGTATGTATGTCCCGTGAATTTTTTTTGTATGATGCAATGTTTGTGAAAACGGCTATAGTCCAAGTAAAAACCTTTAACCTGGTTCTCTATAACCTTGTCTCTAGATACCAACCTGTAACACCCCCAAATTGAGTCGTAATGGAATAAGGGTCATGGAGTGTTACTTCATAGATCAATAATACAAGATATGAGAACGACCTCTATATGAGCCATTTGAAAATGATACATTAGATTTAATAAACTTGTTCATTACATAAGCCCATAGCGTAACTTGTTCATCCGTGTAATGTAAGGATTTTAATGCATAACAAATACTCCAAAATGTAATGCATTTAAATCTTTATAGCAAATTGACTCAGGATTTGGATTTGGATTTTGTGATTTGATGTAGGAAAGAGAAAATATAAAATATGATAATAAAAAATAGTTTTATATTATTTTATAGTACATTATTAAATTTAAAGATACTATTTTAATATTAAAAAGTGATATTTGTGGCTAGGAATAATGCATGAGTAATAAATGCAGAAATTTTTCCCAAAACCCACAGAATACATGTGAATTCACTTTATGGGAACCACTCCCAAAAATCTGGCTACATTAACAGCTATTTTTAGGCATGAGTCTATTCTTACTTATTAAAACCCAAGTACCAAACGGGCCCTAAAACAGTGACAAACAAGATTGTATAATACTAAACTTTAAGCCTCAATATATTAATACGAACACTCTTGATAGTGTTAGGGTTATACAAAACCTTGAAGCTATGAATGACTGTATATGAAAATGAGATATCTAAACTACATGCCCTAGGGTCTCCTTTTATACACCAAGGAACCCTAATGGGCTTACAATGCGTTTTCTACACATACCTTTTCCTAAAATATCTCATACATATCACTTTAGCAGTACTAAAATAGACTAACAGTACTAACTAAATCTAACAGCATAAACTCTTCTAGCAGTAGTAACAGCTGTACTGGCCGTACTAATATTACTCTAACAGTAGTAATGACTTAGAACATTTTCTTCGATCTTGAGCAGCAGCAGTAACCACAACTAGCAGTTGTAACTTGAACCATCAATAGTAACAGTTAAGAATCCTTTTATTCCTAACAATCTTCCCCTAAACTTGATATTCATCATATTAATCATCAAGTTTCTTTAATAAAATCTTCTTGATTATCAAAAGGATGTATCCAAACACTCTTCTACTTCTCAAGCTGTGATCTTGTAAATCTGAGAAGCTTAAATGCCATTTTACATTAATGATCAACTTATAGCTTCCCACTTAACATTCTTGAAAGCATTTCTTGTGTAAGAGGATATTTCTTTTCTACCAGCATGTGAATAGAACTTCCAGTATCCATCAATAATAAATGAACTCCACATGAATCATATAGCTTCCAGCTTATCAATGTGTAGTCCTGTTGAGTTTTCCAGATTTCATCTTCCTCACTTGGTTCAAATAAAGTGATGAGATCTCCCCAAAGCAATCTGTCATATCCTTCTGGGCTAGTTGTCTTAAATCTTTCCTTTACCAGCTTGTACAGATCTAACACATCTTGTCTGTCAAAATCATCAAGCATGGCACTGAATAACTTGTAATGTTTGGTACTTCCGTCAACCCTGGTGATCTGATAATAGACAATGTCTTCTGCTAGAATGTGTGTCTTCCAGTCAACTATTGGATATTTTGTAGCCAAATATTCAATATTGACAGCACTATCATCACCTGGAACTATCTCCAAACAAGCTTTAAGCTCTGCCTTCTCAGCATCATCCTCTACCTTTTGTCTCTTGACATTTTCTTCATCAAGTACTGCTCTTGTTCTTTTCTTACTACTCTCTGCTTTCTTTTTACTTCTATCAACCTTCTTTCCATTGCATTCAGTATCCATAGGAACAAAATCATTTACCTATTTGTAAGCTTTGTCAAACATGTGCTTGATTGCAGCAAATCTTTTACCCTTGAAATTCTTGTCCTTGTATCCTGCCATATGCTTCATGTAGGTACACATTTTCTTTCTTTGTTCTGATTTGGTAGGTGGTTTGTTCCTTTGCTCTTCAGCTCTTTTTGCAGAAAAAAATTTCTTTCTGGCTGCAATAAATTCCATTAGCAGTCTAGCTTGATCTTCAACAGACATATGTTCTCTCTCTTCTACTTGAAGCCTTTCAGCTAATTGAGCATCAACATCTATTCTTGCTTCAATGGAATCCCATTCTTCAATCAATACTGCATTACTAGCTTCTTCTTCTTTTTCTCTTTCAAGCATGGCTTCTTCATCTAACTCTACTTGTAACTGAGTTGAAAGTCTTTGAGGAAGTTCCTCATCAAATTTGATCTGATACTTCTTCTTCAATAGCTTTTCTTGTTCAACCATCTTACCTTTAACTTTGTCTTTAGGATCAAGTTGTTGT
>BQNB010031023.1:28615-39670 GCA_026074375.1 Tanacetum coccineum
TAAGGCTTATAAATGTTATTTGTGGCTTTTTTTTTCTCCCATTAGCTTGTTTCACCTTTATATATAATTGTTTAATAAATAGAGTTGTGCGGTTTTTTTTGTTAATAATTAGTTCATAGCAGTTTTTTTTAGTTCTTTTGTGATTAAGATAAGTATACACCAGGAATACTTAATTTGGCATACTATATGTATCACATGAATAAATATTTTGCTTATCCCTTAAAGAGCCTTAGGGTATATGGGGTAAGTAGAATTTAATAAGTGAAATTATAGCCTTATTCATTCCTTAAAGAGCCTTAGGGTATATGGAATGGATATTGTTGCTTAATTTTTATCTTGTTTGTACCTTAAAGAGCCTTAGGGTATATGGTGCAAATAAGATTGGTCCATTTATGTCTTAAAGAGCCTAAGGGTATATGACATGAATGGTGCCTTGCTTAAGTAACCTAATAAAAGCCAAATTTTGGTTGCCTCGACATGGACTTCATTTTTATGACATTTGATCTTTTGAAAAGGGCTAGGAACTAATTATTGCGTTTTAACCGTTAGGCTTTATTTTTGGAATTAATAAGTATCGAAATAAAGTTTTAAAGAGCCTTCGGGTATATGACTTAAATAAAATCTTGAGATACAAAATTAGGAATACGGGAGGAGAAGTAATACACAATTAGCTTTATGGGTAGTGTTATCATCATAACTTGTATTTAACAATGATCTTATTTTTAAGCTTGGCTTGGAGAAGTGAAAGTCGGCGACGATAAATTTATCCATTTGGTCACTTTTTGTGCTTTTTGTTCCGTGATCATCAAAGTTATCAATGAATAATGAAAGCAATACATTATGTCACACATGAATAAGTTGTAAGTTGTAAATTATAAAATCATAAAAATGGAAAAATATTGAAAAATGGGAAAACTGGGTGTTTTCTAACTTGTGATTTCTTAACTTTCCCCACAAAAGACTTTGCTACTTTTCAAATGATTAGTTTAGGGAGGTTTTGGAGTATTTAGTTTTTGAGCATATAACATTGCGTGAGGACACGACAATCATTTAGTTTGGGGAATTTTGATATGTGAGAAATCACATATCCGTTTTATACCAAAAATGACCCTTAAAAGATGAAAAATGAACATATTATGCTTGTATATTGTGTATTTTGTCTTTTGTGATGTGTAGGTACGAATATTACAAAAATCACAAGAAAAGAGCCAAAAACCGAACAAAAACGAACACGAGACGGAAAGAGTACACAAGAGCCGGATGTTTATTAGTAAAGGTCAACAAAAGTCAACATTGGTCACACGAGAACGAAATATAAAGTTAAAAGTGTGGGTATTTATTAGCAAGGGTCAACAAAAGTCAATCATGGTCAACCTTGGTCAACTCATGTGAAGACAAACCTTTGAAATTACTAAAAGGTCCTTTAATGTTAAATCATTTCACCAAAAGTCCCAAATCCAATTACATCGTTAGTCCTTAACACTAATGGACTAACGACTGTTAAGTTGAAAATTAACCAAGCCCAAAACTAAATCCAAGGCCTAATACCCTTTTGATATTAACACAGCCAAGTCAAACCCTCATTCCCGGGTCAAACCGGTCAAACAAATAAAAAAAAGGGGCGCCAAGGCCTTTTTACTGTTCATCATCTCCTCAAAGAGATAAAAATTACCTGCGCTTTCCCCCACTCCAAATCACCACTAAACTTACATTACCCTTCTAGAAGGACAAGACGTCACCATGCGTCAAAAGGGAATGCCACGATTGGGCAATCTGACATCAATGATTGGCTCTTGTGACATGTGGCACGCTATCCAACGGATGGTATGATGCCTTGGGAGCAATAGCAACATTGAACAGGCCAGGATTAGAGATCTCAAACTCTCCTTATGGTCTTAGAAGGTTCATCTCAAGGCTATAAATAGAAGGGGATCCTCACACACAATAGTCGTCTTTTTTTCAGCTTATTTTAGTGCTTATTTAGTTTAATTGTCTTTTATAACGTGTATTTCCTTTTAAAGCATTATAATCCTTTTCTATTAACAAACTTTCCATTTAATTTTAAATTCGTGTTCAATTTTACTTAATTGCAATCATGTTATTCGAATTTACTTAAAATAAGCTCGAAATAAGCTCTCATTGCTCACTTATACTCTCTAAAAGCTCAAGTAAGCTTTTACAAAGCTTATTTGAGTTTATTTGATTGGTTAATCAGCTTGGAATAAGGAAAATAAGTTTGGATGATAAGCTAGCCATGGATGAGCTTATGGGTGCTTAGATTTGCTTATTTATAAGCTGGGTAGGTTTTTGGAGTTTATTAGCTAAATAAAAAGTCCATGTTTAGCTGGGATCAAAGGTGCTCTTTCTTTTTCTTAATTTCTCATTTTAAGCTTATTTTTGTCATTTTGCTTATTTCTGCTTATTGTCAGCTTATTATTATTTAGAGTAGCTTATTATTGCTTATGATAGTTGTTTGATGCTTATTATGTTCAGTTATTAGTGTAGATCTCATTTTACAAGTTTTTGATATTAAATAGTGAAAAATCCAAAAATATTAGCATCATCTATTAGCTTATAGTTGTAGCTTATTTGATTGTTGAAAAGTGCTTAATAGACCTTTTATAAGTTGTTTAATATCTGGTATTTGGAGTTTAAGTTTTAGATCTAAGTTTTAAAAGCTAAAATGGTTTTAAAGGAGTGTTTGGATCAAACAGTACTAACATAAGTTAGTACTGTTGGATCACTTTTGACACTTGATTCAAATTTAGAAAGCTCAAATATAGTTATCAAGTTAGATTAATTCATTAGTTAAAGTTTAAAATTTAAAATTTAGGTCTAAACTAACTAAGGTTTAAATCTGTGAGATTTTAGATTATCAAATCAGTTTATTAGGTTGAGTATTTTAAATCTGTGAGATTTTGGATTTTGGATTGTCAAATCAGTTTATTAGGTTGAGTATTTTAAATTTGTGAGATTTTGGATCTTGTTTATGTGTTGATTAGTGTCATTTTCATTTTTTGTCACTTTGGAGTATGCAAATGCTTGTAGGAAAAGGTTGAATCAAGTGAGGCATTTGCCAATCTTGGTTTTGAAACAAATTTGTCCTAATGGCTTCTAAAATTTTAATTAGCAAGTTTTGTTAGCAAATTTATGAAAGTTATAATAAGTTTTTAAGTCTGATTTTGGTTTTATAAGCTCCTTGGATAAAGGGCTTAATCTGTTTGAACTTGTTTTCAATATTTGTCATAATTTACTACTTAATCTATAGGCTTGAAATAACCACTTTGTCTTTTTGAATAAAATTGAAACAACAAAACAGAAAAATTGATGTAAACTGCATGAAAAGTTTTTATCATTCACTTGTTCTTAGCTTATTTGATTTTAATATTCTTTTTAGATTGCTGTTTAGATGTTTTAAGTATAGATTTTAAGGTTTTATAAGCAAGCTAGGTCATAGAGGTGTCTTTAGTTGTATTAAAATTAAGCTCAAAGGTGCCTAGGTGGTCTGTTTGGTTAACAATTTTGACAAAAAGCTTGATTGCTTTTTTACGCATCATGGGCTTATTAGTTTTGTTTAAATTGTGTTCAATCTTGCTCATTAGGTGTAGTAGTTTGTCTGTTTTAGCTTATTTGCTTTTCTCTTTTGCTTATTTAGTCAAAAATCAAATCAGTTTTGCTTATTAAGTCATTTAGTTAAGTTTTAATCTGTCATCTTCAAAGTGCTTATTTCAGCTTATTTTTGAGTTTTATAAAAAGTCTCTTCACAAAAAGTGCTTATTTATAGCTTTTCTAAAAGTTTGTTAAAAAGTTTTTGCATAAAAAAAATAAAAACAAGAAAGGGGAAGTCAAGGGTGAGCTAGGCTCGAACCCTCGACCTCAACCCTCTCAACTGTCTTAACACACACACTCACACCATCAGCGCCCTTTGGGTCTTTTGCGTTATAGGTTGAAAAGAAAATACATTTAAGGACGTTTAGTCCATTTGGCTTATCAGCCCTTTTGGGATTAATTCCAGCTTATACGAATAAGCTGGTTTTCCCATTTTATTTTTCATAAGTCTAGAATAGTATTAAGTACTTTTCTTAAATTTTTTAGATTTTTCCATAATAGTTTTATATTTTTAATAATATTTTTAGTTTAAATTCGTTTTTAATTCATAAAAAATAGAAAATTAATCAAAAAAAAATTCTTTTTCTGAAAATTTTCTTTTATTATTTAGTAGGCTTAGAATTTAAATTTGCGTTCATAGGTCTTAAATTTGATATACTTGCTCGTTTAGTTGCGTTTTTACATTTCTCGTTAATGTTTTTGTGTTCAATTGCTTAATTGCTTAGTTGTTTTCTTTCCTTTACATGTTTTATGTGTTTTTATTTGTAGAAATAGAAAACCAATTCAAAAACTTTGAAACCATTCAAATCATTGTCCAAATAATAACGGGGTTTCAATTCATAGTTCTTGGGGTATAAACGACCCGGTGAACACTTACCGGTTAACGTACAATATTTGGTGTGATTTTCCTAATTACCTTTTTCCTAAAGGGTAGTTTTGGAATTTTATTACTTTCATATTATACGTATATAATTTGAGAACGTATCAATAATGTTTGCTGAAATGTGTAGTTGTCGTTACTAGTCCGTTCTTATTTCATAACAACCACGTCTTTTTCTCAAAGACTTAATCAAATTATCATCCCTTTCTTTTGTTTTAGAAAATTCCCTTTTAAACGGTTGCATTTGGTTGGAGAAAACATTTTCCATGAGAGTGTTAGTTACATTCAGAGTGTCCTAGACAAGGATAATCTTTCTGTATTATTTTGTTATGGTGAAGCTCATGTACTTGCTAATGAAGTTATAAATTCCATTCCATTGGATCAGCAACAACATGTAACACCCTGACTTTTTGGAGCGTTAAACACTATAAATTACCTTATATTAGCGGAAGCGTCTACTCTTAGTTAGACCTAAATAATTTTTTGATTCCTAAAGCAGTTCGTGTGGGTCACAATAATTTTAAAAGAGTTTTGAGTCAGCCAAAATCCTAGTGAAAATTTATAGTATTCACGTACAAAACAAATTATATAATATCAAACACTTTTTAAATAATAATGAACTTCTATGACGGTCATGCAATATGTTCGATTTCATATAAGTGTTATTGAGTTACAACATATTCTCATTCAATTCAAATACCAACAATTTAATATAAACCAATGATTTAACTTATATCACTGTACAACATATACCAACTATTCATATTTCCTTCCAACAATTCAACATATACCCATTCGGTTCAAGGATTCTAACGATTCATATTTTTGTTTCGTTCAACGGTTCCAATGATTCATATTTCGTTTGATTCAACGGTTCTAACGATCCATATATTTGCTCGGTTCAAGGGTTGCAACAACTCATATTTCCGTTCGGTTCAACCATTCGAACGATTCATATTTCAAAGTTCACAATTCACAATTAAACATTTATACATTATAACATGTAAATATAACAAGTTCACAAGTTTCACATATAACATGTAGCAAATTATGATCTTTTAAACAAGTTTGCAATGACATTAGCGTATCATTATATAACCTCTGGTCACCTTGCATGATAAGCATTCTTTACGAGCAATAGAATATGAGTCATGGGTTATTGTCTCAGTAGATCTGCTGCTAACGACTTAAGATGTTACTAACGCGTGGCTATGAGATAGTGAGAGACACACGACCAACACTATAGGAAGCAAACACTTCCTTATACAGGCCAAGGAGACAGTGCCACCTATAATCCTTGTTTGCTCATTGGTTGATCAACATGTGGTCTCTCGCCAATCGTTGATCTATTCATTGGTTTATTCCTCATGACTTTCATTAAACCATAGAAAGTAATATAAATACACGCATAATGGGCCTTAGGGTAAGATAGACATAATGGCCACGGGCCTTAATAAACATAACACGCTAATACTCCCTCGCAGTTGGAACGGGAGGCCTTCGAACGTTCAAACTGGAGCGAAACTCAAGAAACAATGCAGTCGGAAGACCCTTGGTAAAAATATCGGCATACTGAAAGCGGGACGGAACATGGAGTACACGAACCTGTCCAGAGGCAACATAATCGCGAACAAAATGAATATCAATCTCAATGTGTTTAGTACGCTGATGCTGGACAGGATTAGTGGATAGATACACAGCACTGATGTTGTCACAGTAGACAAGAGTAGCAGTAGTAAGCGGAGCATGCAACTCAAGCAACAAATTCAGAATCCAAGCGGTCTCAGCAACAACATTCGCAACACCACGATATTCTGCTTCAGCACTAGATCGAGATAACGTGACCTGTCTCTTGACAGACCAAGACAAAAGATTATCACTAAGGAACACACAATACCCAGAAGTAGATCGGCGGATAACAAGGCAACCAACCCAATCAGCATCTGTAAAAGCAGTAAGTTGACTATCGGATGAAACATGAAGCTGAAGACCATGATTAAGAGTCCCACAAACATAGCGCAATATACGCTTCATCAAAGCATCTGTTAATATGGGATCACGATGGGTCATGCATAGTGAAGACATATTGTTGTACGGCAATAAGAAAAATATTATGGTTGCGAGAGTGAATGGCCAGATACTAGAAGAAGAGACCCTGTAAGGCTGCGATTATAAAGGTTAGGGTCACTGATAGGATCATCCATCAGAACCAAGGCTTTGGATCTCATAGTCCAGCAGAGTCTTGCAAGGGTTACAAATGCCTGTAGTGTGTCGTTCTAGGGAATATTAGTGCTAATTTAGATTGGAGACAGATAAAATATCCAGAACTTTGATACGCTGTGCAAGAAATACCAGAAAAAATAATTAGAGTGAGCCAAGGTCAATCTTAGCAATTTGACCCTGAGTAAGGGTATTAATTTGTATCTCAAAGCATGCTAGTTAGTTATGAAGCTGTAAGAACAATGTCATCCACATATAAGAGAAGATAAGCAATATCTGAACCCTGATGGTAGATAAAGAGGGACATATCGGTTTTACTGTGCTTAAAACCGACACGTGTAATAAAGCTATCAAACTGTTGAAACCATGCCCGATGAGCTTGTTTAAGTCCATACAACGAACGCTGCAAATGACAAACATAATCAGGGTGAGTAGAATCAACAAACCCTTATGTGATGTTGCATATACACGCGTCTCAGATAGGCTGGCCATAAGAGAAAATGCATTCTTCACACTCAAGCTGGTGAATAGGCCAATCCGTGTGGATAAGTACGGCAAAAAAGAATCAGGACTGTTACGAATAGTAGCAGTTTAACGACTGCGGCTAAAAGTCTCATATAATCAAATCCTTGATATGGAGCTGCCGAGAACCGTTTCGCAACCAAGCGAGCTTTATACCTGCTCAATAAACCATCTGCATTATACTTATGCCTGAAAAGCCACATAGATCGAACAACATTAACATTAGCTGGACGAGGCACAAGGGCCCATGTTCCGTTAGAAATCAAAGCATTATATTCATCTACCATAGCCTTATGCCAATGAGGGTCACGGAGAGCATGTAAGTGAGAGCGAGGAATAGGCGAAGTAGTGGTGACATGACAGTTCATGCGCGCAAGAGGTTTTGATATGCCGGCTTTCGCACGTGTGACCATATGATGAGTATTTGTTGTTGGGCCGTTGGGGGAGTTGCTAGAAGCAGTGGCAGCAGGTGTGGTGAGGTGTGTATTAGGTGTTGGGCCTGGCGAAGTGGGCGCGGGAGTGGGGTCGGGCGTAGTGGGCTCGGTTAGAGTAACATGCTCATTAGTTAGGCCGAGGTGGGGTGTGGAGTCCAGCTGGGATGGATGCGGTTGGGTTAGGATGTGTATAGAAGGTGTAGGCGTGCCAGTAGACAAATGGTGATTAGGAGGATTAGGTAGTTGGGTATTTGGAGGAGGTAATAAGAAATCATAGGATGGTGGTTGATCGGGTGTCATAGATCTAAAAGGAAATTGATCTTCATCAAAAATAACATGGCGGGAAATAATAATTTTGTTGGTTGAGAGGTCAAGGCAACGATAACCGCGATGTAAAGCCGGGTAACCAAGGAAGACACATGCCGTGGATCTAGGTTGAAGTTTATGATTAAAGAAAATGTGTGGATAACAAAGGCATCCAAACACTCGTAAATGATCATAGGTGGGTGGTTTGTTATAAAGCTTGGTAAACGGTATCTCATTATTGATGGAAGAATATTTAAGAGGTGAGCGGCCATGTTTAGGGCTTCCATCCAATATGAAGGAGGTATATGTGCTTGAAAAAGCAGAGTGCGGGTAATGTTATTAAGAGTACGTAGCATACGTTTCGATTTCCCATTTTGTTGAGATGTTTTGGGACAAGAAAACCGAAACTGGATGCCATTTTGGCGAAAAAGGTTGTGAAAACGTGTATTGTCATACTCACCACCATGGTCATATTGCAAAGCCTTAATATCAGTATTAAATTGTTTATTCACATATGCGCGAAAAAGTAACAAAGGTATCAAATAGGTCAGATTTATGAAGCAACGGATACACCCAAACATAATGAGAGAAATGGTCTAAAAAATAGCATAATATTTAATACCACTTTCACTTGAGATGGGGGAAGTACACAAATCAAAGTGAACAATATCAAATACAGACGCAACATTCGACTCAGAACTGTAAAAAGGAAGCCTAGTGTGTTTACCTAACTGACAAGCATGACACAAAGCGGACAACTTTGTTTTATTACACGAAATGAAACGAGAAGACTCTAAACGACGAAGCACATCTTCACTCAGGTGTCCAAGGCGTCTGTGCCATCATACTTCCTGGTTGGTAAAACTGAAACTGAGATGCGGCAGTAGAGGGTATTGGGCCAGGTGGGACTTGTCGGGCCAGCGGTATGAGACCGCCGAGTTAGGCCGGCTGAAATGGGCCGGTTGGACCAAATACATGAGGCTGGGCCAACACTTGTTGCTGATGGGCAGGCAATGACATCTGCTGGGACGGTTGCATAGGAAAAGAACTCGGGCCAGTATAGAAATAGACATAGCCCATATTTGTGGGTTGTACCGAGTAAACAGGTTGAGGGTTTTGGGCCATACAAGGTTGTCCAGTATTACTGTTGGTGTTAGGCACAATATGTTTAGGCGCCACATTGGAGACCAGCTGTGAAGCACGAGTCGCGGATGTGGGTTGCGTTCGACCTTGAGGTGTCAAACTCGTAGTAGGGGGCGTGGCCGAAGATCGTTGGTGCCATGAACGAACTTACAACGGTCTCTATATGAGCAAGAGCCGCGTTGAAAGTTGCGACACACATCAAAGCTCGACTGGGCTCCGTGTGTATGCACTCAACACAGACACCTCTTATCCACCCCACAGAAATTTCCACCATAAAAGACAATGTACGCCTTCAATGCCTTTTTCGGTCCAAAAAGTATTGGCAACTTAGAATCAATAGCATAGTCTCCTTAGCAGACTCTCTCTAGCGTAGATGTCTATTCCCATATCAGCTATTTCGATTTGTGGAGGAGTTCTGAGCTACACTAAATTGTTCGTCAAAATACCCTTCATCTTAGATAAATAAACATAAATTCTTTTTCTCTGTTTTTTGAATCTCTAGATACTCAGTCCCATTATCACATCTAATCACCTTAACATTGTGATCTACTAGATTTTCTATACCAGTTATAAAGGACTTAAGAATGCCACTAGTCTCATCCTTAGTAGCTAGAAAGAAAACCCATGTAAACCTACTGAAATCATTTGTAACAACTAGGCAATACATTTTCTTCATAAGGCTTTTTACAATGTCGGACCAAACAAATCCATATGCAACAAATGTAAAGGAAGACTGGTTGAGTTCTCTGTTTTGGACTTACAAAAGGCCATGTGCTACTTTCCCTTTTGACAAGCAACATAGGTTTGATCATTTTTAAAAAGCTTAGAAGGTAAACCTCTTACAAGATTTCCCTTAACCAATTTATTCATGGTTTTAAAATTTAAGTGACCTAGCCTTCTATGCCAAAGTTTAGATTCATCAGATGTGGCTTTTGCAAAAAGGTAAGTTAAACCTCCTTTAGGAACTATGTTCTTTAAATCAACACTATACATATTATTTTTTCTAGGAACTCTAAGTAAAACTTGACTTTCATCAATTAACTTAAAGTTTGGAGATAAAACAATACATTTAGTGTCATTAAAAAGAACACTATTCCTTTTATCACACATTTGTGAGACACTAAAGAGATTAAACTTTAACTCTCTTACAAAATACACATTTTCAAAATCTAGATTACCAGTTTTAATGGTACTTTTTCCTGTGATTTTCCCTCCTTTGGGGTTCCCTCCAAAAGCAACATATCCTCCATCTATCTCTTCATAGTCTGTAAGATAGGAAATGTTCCCTGTCATGTGCCTTGAGCATCCACTATCAATTACTCCTTGATCCTGTAAATCCATTTGTGGATTGCCCTGCACATTAGGTAAGAAAATCAGTTTCTTTTGGGGACCCAAGCCATCACTGACTTGGATCTGCCTTGTGCATCAATATAATCAAACTTCTTTAGGGTGATTGATGCACTGTTGTGTTTAGAAACATGGTCTAAAACTTTAGTCTTTGTTTTCTAAACCCAACAAGCTGAGGCCTTAACAGCATTAAAACTATTTCCCTTAACAGCACTAACTACTGCTTTTGGCCTAGCAGTATTAAATTTTTTACCACTAACAATATTAACCCTTTAATCAATCTTACTATTTTTGAATGATGTGTTCTTATGAATGGGCCTCTTAACAGTTAAATGTGCTGTTTTAGAAAGATATGACATTGGTCTAGCAGCATTTACTGTTGTTTTTGGGTAAGCAATATTAACTTGTCTAGCAGTATTAACTGATACTAAACCAGACTTCATTAGTAGTGCTCTTGAAACTAAGTTCTTTTTAGCACATGGGTGAGTCTTTTTAGCAAAGTTTTGATGATTCACCATCCTTTGATTTTGAAACAATTTTTGATGGTAATTGCAATCAACTTGCAGATGATCAAAGCTTCCACACACATAACAG
>BQNB010031023.1:42874-54350 GCA_026074375.1 Tanacetum coccineum
GTACCTGCAAGACATAAAAACACATACCAAATATATTTGCAATATAATTTCACATATTTTATGGTTATTAGTCTGTTTTAGAGTATTTTCCGGTATGAAAATGATGTGTGTTTAAGCACACATCACATAGCACATGACCAAACTTGATAATTCTCAGTCCTTTTAAGTTTCACAGAAACAACAGTTAAAGTAGCAGAATCATTAGGGTGTAAATGAAGAGGATGACTTAAATCCAGTTTACTAATTAAGGTGACAGCAGGATCATTAATATCCTCATCATCAGAATTATGAGGAGTATTATGAACAGACATTGCAGCATATATAATAAAGTAACAATAAAAAAACAATAACACATAATAGAAAACAATTCAGATAGTTCCCAGGTTTCCTTGCCACTAAAGTGGTAGGTCAAGGGCAGACTGAATTGAGAACCAAGATAATAAAAGAATAAAGAAGATAAAGCGTGAGAGGTGTTACAGAGCACGCAATCAGCAACAAATATCAGTGGAAGACCTTATTATCCTTTGATTCACTTAGTCAAAGAATAACAAGAACCCAAAATCTTTATTCCCAAACACGAAACCCTAATTTTGGAAAAAATTAGGGTTTTCTCAAGAATATTCCTCAAACCAACCACAAACACTAGTAGATCAACTGACAATAGTCAATTGAAACCAAGAAGCCTTTAGAGATCAAAAGCCCTAAATTTCCCAAACCCTAATTTTCTTAAAAATTAGGCGTTTTCTTAAAAACGTTACAATTATCAATTAACAATCGTTAATTGATCAAAACCCTTTTTTATAAACCCTAATTTTAAAATCCAGAGGAAGAAGGAAGACCTTGCTCTGATACCATAAACATATTTATACTTAATCAATAAAATCATGAATCTCAATTCAGGTACAACAATCTCTCAAACCAAAGTTGATATTAATCAACACAAATCAGAACCAAACAAAGATTACCCCAGCTAATCTGTTGTAATCCTATTATCTAAAATGATAATAGTTCTATTACAATCAAGAACAAAATCAAGGTTGAATAAGAGATCAACCAGGATCAAAATCAAGAACAATGAGAGAATGATAATCGAGAGAGAAAGAGACAGAGATAGATTTAAGGTTATGACTTTTAAGTCATAACCTTTTTCGTTAATAGCCCAGCTGGGAATCATAAGATGACAACTTTAGTCCTCCAACTTTCATCTGCTTGCAACTTGAGCCCAAAGCTATCCAAACCATATATAACTATAAAACACAAAATGACAATATTAGTCCCTATAATATTGTTGAGAATAAGATTAGATATCTCAACATGCTACTTATTTATAACCCTACGAATTGACAGATCAGTTTTTAATTAAAGGACCATGAGTAATGCCACATTTTTGATCTTTCTATTGAAACAAAATATAACACTACTTTTTTAATATTTGCAGCCTAAAAAACAGGCTGGAGTAAGCCTATATGAAGCCTGCAAATTTTTTGTCTTTATAAGTGATGCTCTTTAGTATTATGTATAAGGGTTTTTCTAACTTGTGCTATGGTGACACAAGTTTATAGCATTAATTCGACACATTTGTTTCTTTAAATATCTTTATTTCTATGTAATAACAACAACATATTTAGTAACATTACAAATTTAGAAAAGTAATAATATCAATTAACATATAAGTATGACAACTTTAGTTTGTTTAATGCTTCAAAACTTGTGTCATGGTGGCACAAGTTAGAAAATCCCTATATATAATAATAATTTTAAAAAAAGATAATTCGATCAAGTATTTCAAACTTTTATACAGTTAGTTAATTTGTGACAAATTGGAAAGATAAAATGATGAAATAACGTAGTGATGAAGTAGTGTTATTTACTTATTTAGACCTAAAACACATATATGTATGAATATATATGTTTAATGCGTAAATTATTTGTGTAATTATATTATTTAATTTTTCTTTTCGAATTTTCATCAACTTTTTTTTAAATCAACAAATCAAATAATTATTACATATATGATTATTGGCCGCAAAACAATCATTTTTTATATTTACCGACACATGCAAAGGTGGCAGCGTTGTAATTAAAGTAACAGTAAGTCACAATAATGACATCTTCGTCGTTAATACAAACCAAGAAACGTGCAGCAGGTGCACTTTTGCATTGGCCTTAAACCAGGTTCAGATCCATCAAACCCGGCCTTTATTGGGTAGCTCCATCACTGCTGATTCATTTTCCAGTGATTGTCGTCTTTGGGTCCATGAATCATCCGGTCTGCTACGACCCGTTTTCAAGTCTCCCTTCTTGATTTGTATACTCTTAGCTGGTTAATTAGCATATATGACCACTGACTACAATCCTTTAGTATATATAAATATATGATATATAATATAAATATATAATAGGATAATATCAATTATAGAAGAGTGGGTAAGTATTTCGTAAGGCTTTTAAGAAGGAAAATTACTTTTACCCAAAGCAAAATCCCTAAAAACCTTCCCGGGTCGTTTCCCGACGAGGTACGAATTTGAAAATCGGTTACGTTTGTGATCGCGTGTTTGAATGATTCAATATTTGATTTGGATTCTATTTCTATAAATAAAATGCAAAAACAAATAATGGAAACTAAAAAACTTAAAGAAAATTAAGGATAAAACTCGAAAAACTGTTAACGGGATCCAAAAACCCATTCTTTAAAACCTAAAATTTTAAATTTAAACCTAAAAATGCAAATAATAAATATAAATATATAATAATAAGAATTATCTCAAAATTATCAATGATAAATATTCCAAGAGGCTTTTAAAAGGATAATTACTTTTGACCAAAGTAAAATCCCAAAAACCTTCCCGGGTCGTTTCCCGACGAGGTGCGAATTTGAAAATCGAGGTAACGTTTGTGATCGCGTGTTTGAATGATTCAATATTTGATTTGGATTCTATTTCTATAAATAAAATGTAAAAACAAATAAGGGAAAACTAAAAACTAAAGCAATTAAGGATAAAACACGAAAAACGTTAACGGGATCCTAAACCCGTTCTTTAAAAACCTAAAATCTATAAATTTAACCCTAAAAATGCAAATTTAATTTTTGAGAGTTGGGTTGAGGTCAGAGGTTCGAGCCTTACTCACCCTTGACTTCCCTAATTCCTAAGCTTTTTATTTTTTAAAATTTCTTTTTGCAAAATCTTTCAATAAGCTTAAAAACCAACTTTAACAAAAGCACTTTTTTTAGAAACTTGAAATAAGCTAAATTAAGTTAACAGTTTTGGCTTTTTAAACTAAGACTTAAAGGGCTAACTGTTTGGCTTTTTTTAGGACCTAATAAGCACAAGTAAAGATAAATAAGCTAAGACACATCATAAGCTACACCTAATAAGCATTGATAAGCAAAAATAAGCTAAGGAAATAAGCAGAAAAGGCACTAAAAAACTTATTAAGACAAGAGACTAAAAAGGCAGAACACAAAACTAATTTCTACTTTTAAACTAAGAATTAAAAGCTAATAAGCAATTAAAAATGACAAATAATCTAGTAAAAGACTGATTAACTATCCCTAATAAGCACTTAGGATTAAAAATAAGCAAAGAAAACAAACATAAAAGGTCTGAAAAGCAATAAGTCAGAATGCAATAAAGACAATTCAAAAAGGCTAACAAGCTATTTTAAGCCAATTTTTAAAAACCATAAGCTATCCTTATGGCTTAATGTCCTATATGCAAAGAGAGCTTATCCTATAAGCTTCAATAATCAGTAAAGAAAAATGAGTTTGAAACATATTTAAGCCATGAAAAAGGCTTATGAAATAGGCTGATTACAAAGATTGGTTTTTATCAAGTTTTTTTATAAAGGACAAAAGGGCTTTTGCAGCCTTGATTTTAAGCTAGTAAAATAAGTTCAAAGTACAAAATAAACTAAAATAGATAAAGTTTATACTACAAACTACTTATTCTACCAATTTCACAAACTAAAAGTATCACTAACTTATCTAGAATTGAGCTTAAAAATGACTTCTATAAAACTTAAAACAACACTTGACAAATTTGACCACACTCTTAAAAAACAAAAGCAAACTAAACTAAACTTACCCTACTGCATTATAACACTAAAATCTACACAAAACCAACACTTTAAACCTGTTTTCAAAAGGCTTATCAAATAAGCTATTCTAGAATGTTTTAACACCTCAGATTTAAACACCTTATAGATAAACCTTAAAACTCACTTTAAGACTTTAAAAACTTTTAAGAACAGCTTGAAACAACTTAAAAGGGCTTATTAAAGTTGGCAAAATGACCCAAACAGTTTTAAGACTTCTTTTGACCCATTTTACCTTTTACCCAAACACCCCTTTAAGTTATCAAAATCCATTTTTAAACTGATTTTTAATGATTTAAGCTAAGAATTTTGAAAAAAAATAACAAACAATTGATGTCAAGCAATTTTAAGCAATAGGAATTCAAAAATAAGCACTTAAACTAAGAAATCGAGATAAGCAGTATTAAAGACCAAAACTAACAGTTTTAACTCAAATGGTAAACAAAGGAATTTTAACTACAAGACAACATAAATAAGCAATAAACATGATGAATAAGCATAAATAAGCAAGAATAATCTAGAAATAAGCAGTACAATAAGCTATGACAGTTTCTGAGATAAAACTTGAAAATGAGAAACTTACATAGCCCTTGCTCAAAACAGGGCAAATAAGCTTACAAGAAGCTGATCTACAAGCTCTAGCTTGTCAAAGACAAACTAGTGAAAACCCACAAGCCCTTCCAAAACTGGCTTGTCATCCAAAATAGCTTATGAGTGATTTTCTTTGAGTAAAATTAACTTAGGACACTATAAGCTATGGACAAGCTTATAATGCTTAAGTAACAGCTTAAGTAAAGGTAAAAGAGCTTATGTGAGCTAAAAAACGTTTTTAAAACATAAAATGCATTAAAAACAGATTTAATATAAAAACTTAGATTTCATCAAACATGAATAAAACAGTACAAAGCTTTTAAATAAGCTAAAAACATTAAATATAAGCTGTTAAACAAGATATCCCCCCAAAGGCTTACAAGAAGGCCCTATTTATACTAAAATTCTTGAAGTCTTGGGTCTTGGACTTGTGTTTCTTCTTTGAGACAAATGGAGAGGTGTGTTTGTTGTGTGAGTAAGTCAAAAATCAATCTCAGCCTTCAATCTTGAGTGTTCTCCAAGTTCTTTGATCTCAACCTTTGATTTCTTGTCTTCTATCATAGACGAATGAGGTTGTTTCAGATTGCCAACATGGATTTGTTGTTTTATGACGGGGTTAAGGTGGGAGAGTGACGTTTTTGTCTGGGGTTGCAGGGTAACACGTTTTGGGGAAGATAAACAGTATCTTGGTGGGAAATTTTGATTTGGGTGAACAGGGTAACGGTGTTAGACTCTGTGTTTGTTAAGGACTGACATGGTTAGTCATTTTGGACTAACGGTGCAAATGGTAAAGGACCAGCAGTGTAAACAACTTAACAAGATTATAAAAGGCTCGTTAAGGGGCTGTTTGTTTTGGCAGTTAAAGGGAATTGGGCCATTTTTTGGTGTTGGGCCTTTTTAAAGGATTTGGGCCTTTTGCTTCCAATTTTAGTCTAAGTCTTGATAGTAATAGCTTAATGGGCTGCCCCGGCCCATTAGATGGGTGTGGGTTAGCCCATTAAGTATTTCTTCGGTTTCGGCTTTGACTTTAACGTTTGACTTGTTGACTTTGACTTTTGTTGACCATGACTTTGACTTTTGCACGCTCTTTCCAATTCCGTGCTCGGTTTTGTTCGTTTTGGCTTCGTTTTTTATCCTTTAGTGAATATCCATTACCTGCACAGCATAAATCACAAAACAAGCATTTATTTGCCATTTTATGTCCGTTTTTGGTTGTTTAAGCTTGTTTTTATAGGTAAAAGGTATGTGTCATTAAGCACATACCAATAGTGTTAGGGTTTACAAAACTTTGAAGCTACACGATATCAAAACAAAAGATTTCTAGATTGACAAAACAATGAAAGATATATGAAAGATATATCAATCTCTATGCCCTAGGACCTCCTTTTATACACCAAGGAGTCCTAATGGGATTACAATATTTTTCTAAGTTATCATGATCTTCTAAACAAATAACTTATACGTATCTTTTACAAAAGTATCTCATACATATCACATAAGAAATCTTTATCCATTAGCAGTTGTAATCCTTCAGCAATTGTAACTCTATTAGCAGTTATAACTTTGTATCAGCAGCATTAACTCTGAACTAGCAGCAGTAACTTATACACCAGCAGCATTAACTGTATACAAGCAGTAGTAACTACTTAGAATATTTTTCTTCATTCTTCACCAGTAGTACTAACTTTACTCTAGCAGTACTAAGTTACATTAACAGTAGTAACTAATAGTATTAAGTTACACAAGCAGGAGTAATATACTCTAGTAGTAGTAACTAACAGTACTAACTACTTAGCATATTTTTCATTAAGATTACTAACATCACTAATTTATGCTTAACAACAGTAACTCTAACCTTAGCAGTGTTAACTCCAAGATTATCATGAAGTCTTTTAATCCTAACAATCCTCCCCTAAACTTGATATTTATCTTTAAAATCTCAAGTTTCTTCATTGAAAGCTTCATAATCACCAGGAGGATGCTTCCAAACACTTCATTCTTTCTTGAGCTGCTTTATCAAAAGCTTAAGAAGTAGATAACACATTTCATTCTAATGATCAGCTTGAAGCTTCTTGTTGAGCATGCCTGTGATTGTTGCAAGTGTAAGGGGATACCTTTTCTCTACCAACATAAAGATATGCATAGATTGCAATCTCAGAAAGTGTACTCCACAAGAATCAAATAGCTTCCATATTGACACCTTTTCATTTTGCAGAGTCTTCCATACTGGGCTTTCTATATCAGGCTCAAACATTGTCATTAGATTCCCCCATAAGACTTTATCATATCCCTTTTCTATCCTTGTTAATCCATGCTTAGCTTTAACTAACTTCCACAAAGTCTCTAAATATTCTATGTCCCTATCAAAGTTTTTAAGCATCTGAATCATTGATGAGTACCTCTTTGAACTTCCATCAACTCTTATGATTTGAAATTGGCTAATTTTTCCTTCTTTGATGATCTTCCAGTCAATAATGCATGGAGGCTTAGTGGCCAAAGGAATAGCATCAATTGCTACTTCCTCTTCATCAGGAACAATGTTTATAAGTTCTTTCATCCTAGCTTCTTCCTGATCATCATCCACTTTAGCATCATCTATCTTTTGCTTCTTAGCTACTTTTTGTTCTAGCTCTTCTCTTGCTCTTTTAAAATTTCTTTCTTGTGTTGTCTCTGCTTTTGAACTCTCTTCCAACACTTTTGCTTCAGCTTTCTTTGATCCTTCCACCAACTATGTATCCATATCTACAAATGCGTTTACCCTCTTCATAACTTTATCAAATAATCCTTGAATAGTTGCAAAAGACTTGTTCTTCAAATCTTTAGCCTTCCATTGCGAGCCATATTCTTCAGGTAAGTGCACATAATACTCCTTTGTTGAGCTTTAGTTGGTGGTCTGTTCCTATTTTCCTCTGCCCTTTTTGCAGCAAGGAATTTTCTCCTTTTCTTCAAGAGTTGTTGAAACAATTTAGCCCTTTCATCAATGGTCAACTCTTCTTGTTCTCTTGCCTGTAGTCTCTTAGCTAATAACTGATCAGCCTCAATCTTAGCTTGAATGTCATACCATTCTTCAACTAGAGAAACATTGGCTTCTTATTTTTCTCTTGCAATTCTCTCTTCTTCTTCAGCTTGTAATTGAGCTTGAAGATTTCTAGTAACTTCTTCATCAAGCCTAATTTGCTCATTCTTTGAGAATTTCCTCATAGGTTCAGGTTCAACCATTTTACCTTTACCTTTGTCCTTAACCTGTGATGATTGTTGAGGAGTAACTATTGGTGTTGGTGTTGGTGTTGGTGTTGTTGTTGTAGATTCACTTGGCTTTTTGAAGACATTTCCTTTTGCCTTAGGTTTTGAAGTCTTTATCTCGACAAGTGCTTGAGCCAAAGTGACTTCTTCAGGAGTAATTGTTGCAGCAGTACTAACAGTAGTAACTACTTCACCAGCAGTTGTAACTGGATCAGCAACACTAACTTCCTTTTCAGCCATATCTTGTCCTACAAACACTTCCTCACCATTAAGAATACCTGTATCAAACATTTCTTCATCATTCCTCACCTGAGTCTCATCAACCAATGTAACTCCTTTACCAGCATCAATATTATCAATTATCCTCCCCTGTTTGGATGCATCCTCCTGATCACCCAAACCTTTATCTTTAGAGGATATAACCTTAGCACTTAGACCAACCTTGTACATTCTTTTAAGCCCTTAAGTTCTTGACTTTTTCCTCCTCTTTAGATTCTTTACTCTCTTTTTTAGTCTTGTAATCTCCTATGCTTGAGTAGTCTTTGTGTTCTCTAGGTCAAGAACTTTATTTTGTAATTGGGTATAAAGTTCCATCAATTCATTAAGTTTCAGTCTATCCTCACCATTGAGTAGTGGATCATTGGAATATGTAGATAAACTTTCCTCATTGGGTGCCTCATCTGCTATAGGCTCTGTAAGATCACTAGGTTGAGGAACCTTGGTGTCTTTCCTTTGTTTCCTCCTAGGTTGTTTCTTCTGAGGTTGTGATGTAGATAGTTGAGTAATAGTGGGTGTTTAATGGGGATCAGTTGGTATTTCTGAACCTTCACTCATTTCTTCATGAGCTTAAACCATCATAGTTTGAAATAAAGGGGTGACTCTCCCAGAACAACCTTTTCCTTCCCTCTTCATGTTCCCAAAGACCTTCTTAGTATAAGAGGGGGTAACAAAAATCTTTTTGTGATATGACATATCTCCAATTTGTTGATTCACAAATACTTGTACAAATCTTGGATACATTAGAAATTTACCCCCACCTTCCAAGTTCTTCACCATATTATCAAAAATATACTTGGAAAAGTTAAATTTTTGGTTTGTGGCTAAGCAGATTATTACAGAGGCCATAATGCTACTGAATTCGTTCCATGCAGTAGTCTTAGCACTTAGGCATTGCAGAATAGTATGAATCAAAAACCTCCATTGAGGAGAAAAGAAAGCCTTATAAAAAGTAAGCTTCTGTGAAAGTTTTTCATACCCCATTCTTGTCAGTTCTTCAAAAATTGTAGCATTTGGTAAACAATCAGTACCTTCAGCATCTTCTAGGTGAAGATCTCTTCTTATAGTGGCTTCAGTGATGATCACCTTCTTCCTATCCACTAGGGCTTGTAACTGTTTTTCCTCATTGACAGTTTTCACTTCAGTAGTAGCCCAAAATTGCTTAATGCACAAAGTATATATAGTGGGATTGATCGTTAAAGCATACTTGATAGTGTGTGCATTCAGAAAATCCACTATCTGTTCAAACCTATCACTTTTAGCGGGTTTTTCCAAAAACGCGACCATGTTGTGTGAATCAACAAACTTTTGATCAGCCATTATGTTAGGTTTGATGATTAAATACGAAAAAAAAAAAAATAAATAAAAAAAATATTAAGGTTAGGGTTTATGATTAGAGAGTATATCAAAGATTAAAATTGATTAAGTGATTGAATGAAACCCTGAATCAAAGTATTTATGAAATCACCCTCAATAGCATTAACTTGAACTGGCAGCAGTAAGTTAAGTCTAACAGTATTAACTTTCATCAGTAGTAGTAACCCAGCAGTAGTAAGTGATGCCTAGCAGCATTAACTTACACGAGCAGTAGTAAGTTTTAGCCCTAGCAGCAATACCTTACATGACATTAGTAAGTTTTATGCCTAACACAGTAACTTACACATAAGAAGAATTTATTGCTAGCAGCATTAACTTGAGTTACTAGCATTAACTCCAATTCCTTTCTAAACATTCTGTCTCTCTTTCTGTTTTTCAACTCACCATTTCTCTCAATTCTTTTACTCACCAAAACACTATTTCTGTTTTTATTTCACACATCTCTCTTTCTGTTCTTCAACTTATAATTTCTCTCATTTCTTTTTGCTCACCAAATCACTCTATCAATTTTTATTTCACACATCTCTCTTTCTATTTTTCAATTCACAATTTCTCTCATTTCTTTTTTCTCACCAAATCACTCTATATGTTTTTATTTCACACAGCTTTCTTTTGTTTTTATTCTTACTTATTCTCTCAATTCTCACAGTATAAATTATACTTAAGAGTATTAAGTATAACTAACAGCATTAACACAACAGTATTAAGTATAACTAGCAGCACTAATTATACTTACCAGTAGTAAGTTAGCCCACCATCACTAACTTGAATTTCATCCTTAGCTGCTTTTCCATTCCATTCCAAACATCCTTTCCTTAATCAAGACTTCAGAGATTAAGCATTCCAATACTTGCAATCAAATATTGAAATCTGCTAACATCAAATGCTTTTGTGAGCAAATCTGCAACATTTTGATCTGTGTGAATCTTTATCATCTGAATAAGCTTCTTCTAATTGCAATCTCTAATAAAGTGATGCCTAATTTCAATGTGCTTTGTTTTTGAATGAAAAATAGGGTTCTTAACTATGCATATAGTACTGTTATTGTCAATGTAGATCTTTGTATGCATGAACATAATCAAGCAATTGATTTTGAATCCAAAGCACTTAGCCACAACAACTTGAAGCAGCTACATATTCAGCTTCAGTTGTGGAATTAGCAATCACAGTCTGCTTCTTGCACTGCCATGAAATCGACCTACACCCTAGCAACTGACAACCTCTTGTTGTGGATTTCCTATCTAAACTTGCTCCTGCATAGTCACTGTCAGTATATGCCACCAAATCAAAAGGTGAATCCTTAGGATACCAAAGGCCCAACTTTGGTTGACCTTTTAAGTATCTAAAGATCCTTTTCACGGCATGAAGATGTGAAATTTTAGGATTGACTTGGAATCTTGCACAAGCACATACTGCAAACATAATATCAGGCCTTGAAAAAGTTAGATACATCAATGATCCAATCATGGATCTATACAAGTGTTCATCTACATCTTCTCCTTTTTCATCTTTGAGCAAAGTCTTGTGTGTCTCCATAGGTGTGCTTGCTGTCTTCACATCAAAAAAACCAAACTTGTTTAAAATCTCATTCACATACTTATCTTGACTAATGAAAATCCTATCTTCCTTCTACTTCACTTGCAGACCTAAGAAAAATGTAAGATCTCCTATAGAACTCATCTGGAACTTCTTATGCATCATCTTCTCAAACTCAGTATACATCTTCTTCCTTGTAGACCCAAAAATGATATCATCAACATATACTTGAACTAACAGAATATCACTTTTGTCCCTTTTGATAAACAAAGTCTTGTCTATCTTTCCTCTATGAAACCCATTGTCCAACAAGTAAGTAGACAAGGTTTCATACCAAGCTCTAGGAGCTTGATGCAGT
>BQNB010031024.1:0-17728 GCA_026074375.1 Tanacetum coccineum
TGCCGAGTCCCTTAGGGGAAAACTCGGCTTGGCCTTGGATCGAGTAACACCTAACGAAAACAAAAACATAATATGACATGCGTGTGCCGACAAGATCATGGTAAAACATATATATATGCCGAGTTATTATGAACTCGGCGAGGCCTTGGTTCGAACACAAACACCCGACCACCAACATGAATCGATCTCACTTATTTTTCATTTCATGTTTTTAGGTTCTTATTATTTCTTGACATTTATTTCCCATGCATGCATAATAATTTATAGAAAAACAATCAAAAGGTTTTCATGATTTACCAATGACGGAAATAGATCGAGGCTGGAATAGAGATAGAAAACACGATGATTCCACGGACAAAGATCAAAACTTGTTCCTTCCTTCCCCTTGTGGTGCCGCCGGTTTGTAGAAATTTTTAGGGTTTCTTATTTTAATTTCTTGTAACAAATTAATGAGATAAACAAAACAACTTAATTATATTAGGTTTAACTTATGGGCTTGGGCTTGGACATGCTTAACAAGATGGGGCTCTTTTCTTTGTGTATATGCCGAAATATTCATAAGCCCATAAATAATTATGTAGTTTTTATTTTATGTCATATTTCATGTGTCTTCGTGTGTTCATGATTTGTGAATTTTAATTTCGTGCGTTACTTGTCATGATATTTAATTCGTAGGTTCACTTGTCGATTTTCATTGTTTATAAAAAAAAATTTAAATTTCATGGTATTTTCATGTGGGTTTTACAACTCTTCCCCTCTTAAAAGAATAATTCGTCCTCGAATTAGAAACATGATACGACTGAAAAGAACATACCAGATCATGGAAGAAAATGAGGATAGGAAGTCCGTATAGACTCCTCGGTTTCCCAAGTGGCTTCCCGCTCAGGATGATTCCTCCAAAGGATTTTAACGAAAGGAATAGTCTTGTTCCTCATGACTCTGACTTGACGGTCCTAGAATAACTCAGGCCTCTTCCGGTAAGATAGATCTTCAACGGATCTGACCAAATGAGATAAGAGGACAACCTGGAGATGAGATACTTGTAACCTCTGAGTAACGAAACATGAAAACTGTTGTACAAGAGAGAGTTGGTTGTGGTAACGCCAAACGATAAGAAACCTCACCCACGCGTTCAAGAATTTCAAATGGTCCTATAAAACGAGGACTAAGCTTGCCTTTAATACCAAAACGCCTGACTCCACTGAAGTTGGATTACTTTCAAAAATACAGTCACCCGGTTGAAATTCTAACAATCTGCGATGCTATCGCATAACTCTTCTGACGTGTCTGAGCTTCTTTAAGCTTTCCTGGTCGATAAACAGCGACCTTTCTCATTGGTCACCTCAATCCATCTCTGGGCCCTCAAGAACACCGCTCGACAAGCTTGATCCCAACAGATAGGAGCACGGCATTTTCCTACCGTATACATCTCAAAGGGAGCGCACTTGATAATGCATGCCAACTGTTATTATATGCGAAACTCTACAAACAGATGTAGTCTTCCCAATTTCCTGTCCATTCAATGCACATGAACGTAACATGTTCCTCCAGGTCTGAATCGTACGTTCTAGACTGTCCGTACTGTCTCTTGGATGAAAAGGCCGTACTTAACTTGAGCCTGGTTCCCAAGCCTTCTGTAAACCTTACCATGAAACGAGACGTGGAAACGTGATCTCTATCGGATAACGATCGCTGATGGGTGTACGTGTAGTCGAACGATTTTCTGCTGGAACATCTTCTGCAATCTACTGATGGAAAAATCCTTACTCGAATAGGAAGGAAATGCACTTCTTGGTCAAAAGATCCACTACAACCAGATAGCGTCGTGCTTCCTCTGATCCGTGTTAAACTGTAACGAAATCCATAGATATTTCGTCCCATTTCCCAACAGAAACCTATGGTTGTAGTAACCCACTTGCACGCTGATGTCGAATCTTAACTTGCTGACAGACCTAAACACTTTGATACGAATGTTGCAACATCTCTTTTCATACCAACTCCACCAGAAGTTGTTGCATGAGAACATGATACATCTTCGTCGAGACCCGGAATAAAGAGAAAGGAGAACTATGAGCTTCGGTCATCAAACCTCATCGAAGTGCAGATCTTCTGGTACACATAACTTAGTTGCCCTCCATAGAATTACCTTCACATATCAACATGAAACTCGGTCTGCTTGTCTAAATACTGAAATGATTGCCAATTTCACCATCGTCCTTTTGAGCTGCCTTAATCTAGAAATTAATTTAGGCTCAAACCTCATACTAGCCCAGAAACTATTCAGTCCACGAACACATAACTCAAATGTCCAAACGTTCCGATCACGTATACATCTCTCTTCTACTTTGATGCCAGCTATCAATAGGCCTGAATTTTCCTACTTAACGCTTCAGCACACAACATTTGCTTCCCCGGAATGATACTGAATGTTGGTGTCATAATCCCTTAGTAGACTCTAACCAGCGTCTCTGTCTTCATATTTAATTCGTCAGTGAGTGAAAATGTACTTGAGACTTTATGATCAGTGAAAATATCACATGATTTCGCCATAACGGTATGTCTCCAGATTTTAAGAGCGAAGACGACAGCTGCAAATTCTAGTGACAAGGGTAGTATAGATTGTCACCACATAAGGTTTTAGCTTCCGCGATGCATAGGCGATCACTTTCCCGATGCTGCATGAGTAACACAACCAGACCTTTCATTGAAGCATCACTATAAATCTGAATCCACCGAACCGATAGGAGAGTAAGAAAAGGTTCGGAGAATAAAACAGCTGCTTAAGCTCTTCAAAGCTCTTCTCTCGCTTCGTCTTTCCAAACAAAACCACTCACCCTTTCGCATGAGCTATATTCAAGGGTAAGGCCAGTCCCGAGAAAACCCATCTACAAATCTGCGATAATACCTGCTAACCGAGAAAACTCCTTACTATCAGTCACGTGACGTCGTCTTGGCCACTTAGTGATAAGCCTCAACCTTCCGCCGGATCCATGTAATTCCTTTCCGAAGAAACAAAGTGACCCAGAAAAGCCACTCTACTCAACCAAAATTCGCACTTGAAAACTTGGCATATATTTTCTCTTGTTCGTATTATCTGAAAATAGTTGGCGAAAGAGGTCCTCATGTTTCCTCTTATAAGATTTAGAAAAGACAAGAATATCATCGATGATACGATGACCGAACCTTGTCTAAGAGTCAGAAGATTAGGTTCATCAAGGTCCATAAACACTGCTGGAGCATTCGTGAACCAAAAGGCCATAACCAGAAAATCATATGTGCCATATCGTTGTACGAAAAGCAGCTTGGAATAACCAGCTTTTCACTCGTAACTGATGGTAACCGATCTTAAATTAACTTGGAGAAAATGCTAGCACCCTGAATCTGATCGAATAATCGACAATACGTAGGAAGGTGATAACGATTACGGATAGTGATCTTGTTTAATTCACGTAGACGATACACAACACATGCTACCGCCTTTTTCTTGACTAACAAAAACTGGTGCACCCCATGGCGATAACACTTGGTCGGGGATAAAACTCACGCTCAACAACTCTTGCAACTGATCTTCAACTCTTTCAACTCAATCGGAGCCATGCGATAAGGAGCCTGGAGATTGGCTCTGCTCCATGAGTGAGCTCACTGTTGAATTCAAATCGCGAATTGGTGAATTCTGGAAGTTCTTCTGGAAATACGTCTTTGAAATTCGGAAACAATTGCTGATCATGAAATCGAAGAAACATCTGAAGTTCCGTGTCAGAAATTCGCTAGGAAACTTCACACGTGAGATAATAGAGTACGACCTCTAAAGCAGAAATGAATCATAGAATGTCCCGGCAGGGCCATTATAAATTCATTCAGGAGTATGAATATTTGCCGAATATAACAAGCGACGGGAAATGACAGTCAATCGGTACATGGGGCGCTGAAACCAAGTTCAAACCCATAATTTATATCAAACACCCACATGTCTAAAAGAAGCGCCTTATCTGAACGAACTTGTCAGTAAACTTGTAGAGGAAGGTCTCAAATACACATGGGTAATACTTGGCGGAGTCTTTCATGGGCGTGGATATACATAACACATGGTCAAGTGGTACAGGTGTCATAGTAAAACATGAGGCAAACTTTGTAGATAACACAGAATGTGTTGCACCCGTATCAAATAAAACAAATACAGTTATGCCCGAAAATAAATATGCACCAGTTGGATGGTACGTAGCATTAGCAGCCTGGTCCTTATTCGCGCATAAGACGCGGCCCTGATCGTCCCTGGCATCCTTGTCAGCATAACCAGACGAACTAGCCCCCGTGTTCTTCTTGCAATCTCGCTGAAGATGACCAGCTTGACCGCACTTAAAACAAGTACCTGCAGCACGACGACACTCTCCAGGGTGTCTACGTCCACATGTGGTCAAGACAGGGTAAGTAAACCCTCGGACAGGTGTCCTTGTTTTAGCTGATGACCAGATACAATGATGGATCATTAGACATGGAAATTTTGAGAACATATTAGCGAATAAACTTGTTATATCAAATGAATTACCAGAGTTGGTAGCTCGGTGGGACTGCTGACCCCTGTTCCGTTGGTCGCGTCCAGCACCAGAGTTCCTGTCATTTTAACGTGATGTTATGATTATATCATAAAGGCAGATGAGGGATATAAAGATAAAGAATGGACCTGTTGATTGTCACGTGAGTGATTGTTGGCTATTTTTGTGTACGGTAGTTACCCACTACCGCCCTGCCTATCTGACCCATGACATTCATTCTCTGGTCATGACCCCGTGACTATTCTGCTGATAGACGACTGATGCAGGTCCCACTCTTATGCCCTGAAGAATGGATTGGTGGTACATTTATAAAGGTAAAAGATAAAACCGTCGGAATAGGTCGCAAAATTTAATTACTGAAGGTTTACCTCTTGTCTGATCGTTAGGCCTGTCAAAATCACCCTTCTCGAAGTATCTCAAAGTGTGCGAGCAGCATCTGCAACTTGAGCAACACAGTAAACTCCATGCAATAGGATAGTTCTAGGAATCTACTTGTGAATACCCCAACGAAAGTGCATTGGCCAGCTCCTCTGCAGTGCCGCATCCTGTCCACGAAATCCAGCTATACGGATAAAACCGCTGCAAAAACTCCATTACTCCTCTCGCCATAGCCCTTGGCGAAGAAATGATACTCTCGCTTTAGCTCTCTTGCCAGCTCGAGGGAAAAAATTGGAGGAAGATAAACTCCTTGAAATTTGCCCATGACAAAGTGAAATCCATGCATCTCCTCCTTGGCCTGCTTGTAGGCCTCCACCATGCTATAGTCGCGTCACCCTCAAAGACATTATTAAACGGCTAACCTCGCTTTAAACACATCAATCACAAACCCATTACTTCAAAGATCTTCTCCATTGTGAGAGATCCAGTTCTCACCCCCCCCCCCCCCCCCCCCTCCCCCCCCCCCCCCCCACCTCAATCAACTGGATGTTACCGCCTACTCAACGTACAGGGGCTTTGCATGTTAAAGAGTTTCCACCAGGTATGAATAGTGACTGGTGGAGGATTTCCACCTGAGCCACTAGCACCATTACGGTACTCTTCACGAACTTGTTCACGGATCCTGTTGAATCTAGCAACCACGTCTGCACTTGAAACGGCCGATCGAGTACAGTCATCAGTACGAGTATTCACCATCAGACATTTGCAAAAAAAAAATTTAAATGATTAAACGGTTAAAAAGGTCAAAACGCGAGAGGAATTAACCTTCGATCTAATGGAACCTAATGTCTACCCAATCCTCACAGGTCAAGTTTTAGAGCCTACAGGTCGGAAGCCTGGGCTCTGATACCATAATTGTAACGCCCCTCTCTGATGAAAGGCATCACTTCATAATCATGGCGTCATATCAAAGCATAAAAGGCATAAAACATAACTGATAACGTAACAAGGTGGAAAGCCGGAAACAACATCGGCTCCCATTATGGGTATAACATGCTATAAACGTAAAGGAAGTTTAAAGACTAAACAATGTCCAAAACAAAAGTCTGCAATAGTCACTGAAAATAGATTGGAAGCTAAAGGGTCTCTTCTAAGCACAATCACTCATGCCACTCCTCTAGGTTACCTGCCATAGAAAACATGAAAAGAATACGGCAGAGCATGACGCTCAGTGAACGGATAAATGATAATGCCATAATAACATAAGTCCTGGGATAAGAATATAAACAGCGGCAAGATATATGAGTGTCATGAGAACTGGAGAAATATGTCATGAAGAATAGCAATGAATATGTAAAACATGGTTGTTAAGATGTACAAGTATAATGAAATGTCATAGGTAGCGTAACATAGCAATAAGGGTTTGCCCACGAGCTCATATAATCATACATAATAATAACATGCATACATGCATAAAGTAGAGGGGATGCCTCAACATGTACTAGAGGGGTGACCTCTTATAATAAAATGGTGGAGGGATCAACTCCATGGTGATGGGAATGTAGAGCACACCACCAACCAATCACCATGAAACGTATAAACATGTAAACTAGGATTGGCACCATACGTCCCGAATAAATAATGGCCAGACATGAAATAAGAGTTAACATTAAAAGGGACTCCGCGTGAAATCACTCATCAACGCGAAAGAGCATACACAGTTGCCTCAATGTGCCAAGGTCATGGTACCTCCATAACTAGGTGGTAAGTCACATAAATCATGGTCATGCATATATATATAGCTCGGGCCAAGTGGGACCATGAATTAAACATGAAACACATCGATGGCAAAACAAGAAATGGGAAGCAAAGCAGTTTTCTGGGGAAAAGAATCATGAATAGAAGGATGTCCTTACGAAGGACGGAAAAATCCGTACCTGAAAAATGAAGCAGTGAAAGGAAGAAATAGAAAGAAAACACCCGTCCTCACACGTGCTACATGATAAAGAGGCTTGTATGAAGTTACTTGTGCATGATTTAAGTTTCTTCTATTTTAGTAACTTCCCAATTTGGCAGTCTTTCTATTTTTAGTAACTTTCCTTGATTATATACTGTATGTTTCTTGATATGGTATACCTTGATTGTATCTTTATTATACTTGATATTCTAAAAGTAGAAACTTTCCTTAGTTTAGTAATTTCCGAAAATAGCAGGTACTATAAATATCAGCTTTCTAAAAATAAGCAGGTTCCTAAATAGTAAACTTTCAACATAGGCAGGTTTCCATAAAAGTAACTTTCTAACAAAAATAGCAGGTTTCCATTTCTGTGTCTTGGATAATAAAATAAACTAATGTTATTAATTTTAGCATAGATCATGTTGTTTATTATACTTTGAGGTTATAATTTACAATTTATAAGACTTAAATGTCAACTTCATGATATTATTGATATAATAGAAAATCAATTAACGTTAAAGATATAATGGTCATTTCTTCACCTTTAATGGTAATACCTGTAATTAATAAAGTTAAGAGTTCAAAGTGTACATGTGAATTAATTCAAGCTGTTATACTTGTTTTAATCATTTTCCATTAACTGTACTGGTAAATTATATATAACATAAAGTTTTAAGCTTTCATTCAAGTCTCTTTTTAATTTTATTTAACATGTTACGAAAAAAATTATTGGGAACTTAATGTCGTGGATAATACAACTCCTAATTAAACCACTAATAGGGCCGAACCAGTGACGCGGACCTATTGGACGAACATGATATAGGCCCGAAACAAGATTGCCGCTTGACTTTGGGCCGTTAGCCCATACTAATTTACCCATAAGCCCGAAAACAAATTTAGCTCATAAGCCCACACATTAAGCCGAACCACCTTAAGCCATAAGCCCATATATAAGCCGAAAGTCATTTAAGCCATAATCCCATATATAAGCCGAAAATCTTCTAATATTATAAGCCCTTATGCTAAGCCAAGCCCTTGACACATAAAAAGAAAAGTATGCCGAAATATACCCATGATTTTATCTAAAGGTGTATGCCGAGTACTAGGTACTCGGCTTGGTTTTCTTGGTCTAAGGTTACTCGGACGTCAATCCCAACCAACATATGTGTACCGAGTACCCCTTGGGGTCTCGGCTTGGCCTTGGTTCGAACAATACCCAGCGAACAACACTTCCCAATTTCAAAACATGTATGCCGAGCCCATAGGGGTCTCGGCTTGGTTCTATGGTCGAACAACGCACGCGACATGATCCAAAATAAACATTGTATGTGCCGAGTACTCTATAGGTACACGGGCTTGGTCTTGGTCGTTATAGCCCAACGAAAGTAACCTATGTCAATATGTAATAATGGGCCGATCCCCATAGGGTCATCGCTTGTTTTTCTTTCGACTCACGAACCACACAACACCAACACATGAATCGCTTTAACATTATTTTTCATATCATAGTTTACTTCTTATTAATTCTTGAGATTTATTTTCATGCATGCATAATAATTTATAGAGAAAAACAAATGAAAGGATTCTCATGGTTTACCAATTACGGGAATAGATCGAGGATGGAATAGAGATAGAAAACACGATGATTCCACGAACAAAGATCGAAACTTGTTCCTTCCTTCCCTTTGTGGTGCCGCCGGTTTGTAGAACTTTTTAGGGTTTCTTATTTTTAATTCTTGTAACAATAAATGAGATAAAACTTAGTTCCCTGGGATTAATAGATAGGGACATGGGCTTGGGCCTTTAAAATTGGACTTGGGCCTTTTCTTTTCTTGTGCATTGCCGAAATATTCATAAGCCCAAAAAGAATTGTTTAGTTTTTATTTTCACATCGTATTTTGTATCTTCGTGTGTTCATGATTCGTAGATTTTAATTTCGTGTGATAACTTGTCGTGATATTAAATTCATAGGTTTTCTTGTCGTGATTTTATTGTTTATTAAAATTTTAAATTTCATGGTATTTTCATGTGGGTTTTACACGTGGGTTGATTATAGTATCCAGGATATTGTTTAAACTACGTTTGGGTAGTCGGTTCGCGTTCGTTCTCTCTTTTGAACACCGTCTTTGTAAGTTTTCCCAATCTTGATTTAACTTGTACTTTTGAGTGTTAAATGATGCATAGAAGCTAGTTGTACGACGCGTTTGTTAAAAATAAAAAATAAAAAGTTTGTGAAAGGTTATAAAGGTTCGGTTTGGGGTTCGAACATTTATGTACTATGTAGCTTATTATGGATATTGGATTGTTTGGATTATTTTTAAGCATCTTCGAGCTTATTTTGAGCTTATTAGCTCACGGTAAAGGAAGGGAACGCAAGGGATGTATTTTTGGTTATTTACCTCGTATGAAGTATATTTGTGGAATATTTTGATAGCTTATGGTGATAACCGAATATACTGTGTAGCGTATTAGCTTATTAAAAAGTTTATTATAATTTTAGGGAGCTTATGGGCTCACGGCCCAAATAAGCCCAATAAGCCGTGGCTTAATGTGGGCTTATTGTGGTTCGCTTTATTTTGTTAGCTATTGTTTTGGGCTTATATATTTACTAGCGGGCTTTCGTATTGGGCCTAAAGTATGCATATAAATATACTTGAATGATCTTATTGGGCCTTAAGGCCCAATAAGAGTAAATTAGTTGTTTTGCGAGTTTTGGCGAACTTTCGGAAAGCGAAGCATACTTATGAACTGATGTTGAAAGTTTTTTTTTGGAGAAATACGCTTTGGTAAACCACTACACTAAAAACAGGTTCTGGCGACCAAATTCTGTACACAAAAGTGGTCGTTACAGGTTCAATAAACGACAAAAAACTTCACTTTCATAGCCCGTCTTTTGACCAAAACTTTTAACGACCACAGTTCAACTTCTAACGACTACATGTGGCCACTAAAGGTTTAATAGACGACCAATAAAAACTAGCAAAAATTCAAACTTTGACCATAATCTATAATGACCACATTTGGTCGCTAGAAGCTAGATGACCACTATCAAAATAGTCAATAGAGATTAACACTTTTGACCCGAAGTTCTAATGACCACATGCGGTCGTTACAAGTTAGACGAACTCACATAAAAAAGTAGTGGGAAAATCTATACTCTCCGATGGCGGGAAGTTTTAGCGCCAATCGTTTTAGAGACCACATGTGGTCGTTATAAGTTAAGTTGTGGTCGTTAGAGTTTTGATGAAAAAAAACTATTTTTTTATCACAATTTATATAAATTATAACTAATATAAATTTATTATAAGTGATTTAAAAAATTGTTACGGTTAGTTTTATAAGTTAACGAACACTAAATATTGTCACTACAAGAAAAAGTAGAACCGACGACCATATTTTTGAAACCATGTTGTAGTGCGGACTTAAACTAAAAAAAAGTAAAACCCTTTAGATAGTGAGCATGATAATATATACTTTTTCACGCTACACATTCATCAAGTAACACAAAAACAAACATTCATTTAGCTAAATATTATACATACCACCTGTAGAAGCACAAATGAGACCTTAGATCAATAATCATACTAGACTTACAAACATACACCTTACAACGATAATAGACGTATACACAGGCTAGACGTACACACGACACAATTTTATTTTGATGCCAGCTATCATACCTGATTTCCTACTTAACGCGTCAGCCACCACATTTGCTTTCCCCGGATGATACTGAATATTGGTGTCATAATCCTTCAGTAACTCTAACCAACGTCTCTGTCTCATATTTAATTCTCGCTGAGTGAAAATGTACTTGAGACTTTTATGATCGGTGAAAATGTCACATGATTCGCCATTACAGGTAGTGTCACCAAATTTTAAAGCGACAGACAACAGCTTCTAATTCTAGGTCATGGGTTAGAGATAGTTCACCTCATAAGGTTTTTAGCTGTCGTGATGCATAGCAATACACTTTCCCATGGGCTGCATGAGTTAACAACCCACGGACCTTGTCTGTCTTTGAAGCATCCTAAAACTCTGAAATCCACCTGAACCGGATGGAGAGTAAGGATAGGTGCGGAGACTAAAACGCTGCTTAAAAGCCCCCCCCCCCTTTCCCCCCCCACTATCAAAGGCTCTTCTTCACCACTCGCTCGTGCGTTCCAAACAAACAATCTCACCCTTGTCTCAAGAGCTTAGAGTCAGGGGTAAGGCCATCCGTGAAAACCCATCTACAAATCTGCGATAAAAGCCTGCTAACCTAGAAAACTCCTTAACTCAGTCACGGGACTCGGCTTGCCACTAGTTTGGTGAATCGCCTCAACCTCCGCCGGATCCATGGAAATCCTTCTGAAGCAACTAATGTCGACCCAGAAAAAGCCACTCAACTCATCAAAATTTCGGCACTTGGAAAACTTGGCATATAGTTTCTCTTGTCGTAAAATCTGGTAGACAGTGCGGAGATGCCTCCACGTGTTCTTCTTTAGACTTAGAGAAGACCCAGAAAACATCAATGAAACACGATGAGACGAACTTGTCTAAGAATTCATGAAAATCTCGTTCATCAAGTCCATAAATACAGCTGGAGCATATCTTTAGACCAAAAGCTATAACCAGAGAATTCATAATGAACATTAACGTTGCAGTAAAGCAGTCTTGAAATGTCCTCTCTTTTACCATCGCAACTGAGTGTAACCAATATCGGAAAATCATCTTGTGAAAAATGTTTAGAGCGCCTGAAGCTGATCAAAATAAAATCATCGATACGTGGAAGGGGATAACGATTACGGATGGTGACTTGTTTAATTCAGCGGTAGTCGATACACAATCTCATGCTACCAGTCCTTTTTCTTAACGAAACAAACTGTGCACGTCCCCCATGCGATACTCTTGGGCGGATAAAACCTCGCTCCTGACCCAACAACTCATTCAACTGATCCTTAAACTCTTTCAACCAATTCGGAGTCCATGCGATTAAGAAGCCTTGAGATTGGCTCTGCTCCTGGAATAAGCTCATGTTGAACTCAACAACGCGAATGGGCGGAATTCCTTGAAGTTTTCTGGAAATGACTTCTTGAAAATTCAGAACAATGTGGCTGATCATGAATAGATAGGAAACATCTGAAGTCGTGTCATTGATATTAGCTAGGAAACCTTCACAGCCAGTGAGATAATAGAGTACGTGCTTCTAAAGCAGAAATGATTTTCATAGATTTTCCCGGTAGGGAACCATGATAAATAAATTCAGGAGTATGAATATTGCCGAATATAACACGACGGGAATGACAGTCAATCGTAGCATGGTGCGCTGATAACCAGTCCATACCCAGAATTATATCAAACTCACTCAACATGACAAAAGGAAGCCCAATAAACGAACGGATCTGTCAATAAACTTGTAGAGGAAGGTCCTCTATACACATGGTAAAATGTGCGAGTCTTTCATGGGGCGTGGAATATCATAACACATAGGCCAAGAGGGTACAGTGTCATAGTAAGACATGAAGCAAACTTTGTAGATATCACAGAATGTTGTATTTTTTTTATATTTATATGCCAACCCCGTACAAATTAAAACAAATACTAGCACGTCCAAAATAAATAATGGCACCAGTGATAGGGTACCTGTAGAATTAGCAGCCCTTGGTCCTGAGTCAGCGAAAGACACGGCGCTGAAGCGTCTGGCTTCTTGTCAGCATAACCGGAACGAACTAGCCCCCGTGTTCTTCTTGCAAATCACGCTGAAGAGTGACCAGCTTGACCTGCGACTTTAAAACAAGTACCCGCAGCATAACGACGACACTCTCCCTGGGTTCTACGTCCACATGTGGTGCAGACAGGGTAAGTATAACCCTCGGATGGTGCCTTGTTTTGCTGGGAACCTGATTCAATGATGGATCGTGAGACATGAATTTTGAGACATATTACGAATAAACTTGTTATATCAAATGAATTACCAGAGTTGGTAAAGCTCTAGGGACTGCTGACACCCTGTTCCGAGATGTCGCAGGACCAGCACCATAGTCCTGCCATTTTAAAAACGTGATGTTAGAATTTATATCATCAGAGCAGATAGGATTAAAAAGATTAAAGATTGGACCTGGTTGTCACGGGAGTGATTGTTTGTATTTTATTTTATGCTATTTTGTTACGGTAGTTACCAACAACCGCCCTGCTGCTGACCTCATGACGGTCATAAGCTCCTCGTGGTCATGACCCCGGAGAATATATCTTGCTGATTAGAACCGACTGATGCTGGCCCCACTCTTATGCCTGAAAATGGTTGGGTGGTTATCAAATGTTTTAAGGTAGAAAAGGTAAAACGTGGAATAGGTCGCAAAATTTTAATTACTGAAGGTTTCCTCCTTGTCTGATCGTATCAGGTCCTGTCATAATCCATCCTGTCTCAGGAGGAATCCAAAGTTGCGAGGCAGCATCTTGCAACTTGAGCAACATCAGTAAAACTTCCAGCATAGGATATCGGTCTAGGATCGACTTGTGAAGACCCCTACGAAAATTCTGGCCTGCTCCTTCTAGTGCCAGCAGCCTGTCCAAGAGAATCCAGCCTTATAAATACGGATATAACGTTGCATAAACACTTCCGTGCGCTCAGCCTGCCCTTTGGCGAAAGAATGATACTCTCGCTTTAGACGCGTCCTTTGCTCACTCGAGGGAAAAATTGAGAAGAACAACTCCTTGAAATTTTCCATGACAAAGTGAGAATCCAAGCATCTTCCTTCCTTTGTCCTGCTTGTATTGGGACCTTCCACCATGCTAGCGCGTCACCCTCAACTTATAAACGGCAACCTGCCTAATCAGGAAACATCATCACAACAACCCATTACAATCAAAGATCTTCTCCCATTTGAGAGATCCAGGTTCTCAGCATCAACTGGAGGTTACCGCCTCACAAACGAACGGGCTTTTGCTTGTTAAAGCGTTCCAGCCAGGTATGAATAGTGACTGGTGGAGGATTTCCACCTGAGCCACTAGCACCATTACGGTACTCTTCACGAACTTGTTCACGGATCTGTGGAAGCATAGCATCCACGGCTGCCTGAACGGCCGCAGCGAGTTCAGCATCGGTACGAGTATTCACCATCTGGCATTTGCAAAAACAAGTTTAATGATTAAACGGTTAAAAGGTCAAAACATGAATGAAGGAACGTCGATTCTGAAGGAACCTAATATCTACCCAATCCTCACAGGTCAAGTTTTAGAGCCTACAGGTCGAAAGCCTGGGCTCTGATACCATAATTGTAACGCCCCTCTCTGATGAAAGGCATTACTTCATAACCATGGCGTCATATCAAAGCATAAAAGGGCATGAAAACATAACTGATTAACGACAAGGTGGAAAGCCGGAAACAAACATCGGCTCCCATTATGAAGTTTAACATGCATAAACGTAAAGGAAGTCTAAAGGACGAAACATGTGTCCAAAACATAATTCTGCAAGAGTCAATGATAATAGAGTGGAAGCTAAAGGGTCTCTTCCTAAGCACAATCTCTCATGCCCAACTCCCTCTAGTTACCTGCCGTAAGAAACATGAAAAGAATACGGCTGAGCATGACGCTCAGTGAACGGATATAATGATAATGAAATAATAAACATAAGTCCAGGATAAGAATATAAAGCATCGGAAATATTCATGATGTCATGAGGAACCTGGAGAAATATGTCAGAAGATTAAAAATGAACATGTAAAAACATGGTTTTAAGATGCAAAAGTAAAATGGAATGTCATAGGTAGCTATAACATAGCAATAAGAGGGTTTTGCACCACGAGCGTCAATAATCATACATAATAATACGTGCAATACATTCATAAAGTAAGGGGAATGCCGTCAACATGTACTAGAGTGGGGTGACCTCTTATAATAAAATGGTGGAAGTGGATCAACTCCAATGGATGTGATGTAGAAGCACACACACCAATCACTGCATGAAAACTTATAAACCAATGTAAACACTAGGATTTCACCCATACGCCCCGGATAATAATGGCCAGACATGAATAAATAGAAGTAATAGACTACATGAAAAGGGACGCCTGCGTGAAATCACTCTCAACGCGAAAGAGTCATGAACACAGTGGCCGTCAAGTGTCATGGTTTTAATGGTACTCTTCCATAACTAGGTGGAAAAGTCACATAAATCATGGTCAAAGCATTAATAATATATAGCTCGGGCAGTGGGTCATGAAATAAACATGGAATAAATCATGGCAAAACATAGAAATGGGGAAGCATAGCAGTTCTGAGAAAATGAATCAAGAATAGAAGGAATGTCCTTACTGAAAGGACGGAATATCCGTACCTGGACAATGAAGCAGTGAAAGGAAGAAAACAGAAAGATATTACTCCGTCTTCACACGTGCTACATGATAAAGAGCTTGTATAAGTTACTTGTGCATGATTTAAGTTTCTTTCCATTTTTAGTAACTTTCTATTTTTGGCAGCTTTCTATTTTTAGTAACCTTCCTTGATTAGTATACTTGTATGTTTATTGTATTATCGTATTTCATGATTAGTATCTTGTTATACTTGGTATTCTAAAAGTAGTAACTTTCCTTATTTAGTAGTTTCTAAAAATAGCAGGATTCTATAAATAGTTAACTTTCCAAAATAGCAGGTTTCTATAAATAGTAACTTTCCGAAATAGCAGGTTTTCATTTTTATGTCTTGGATAAATAAATAATCTATTATTATAAATTTAGATAAACCATGTTGTTTATTATACTTGAGGTTATAAATAACAATTATAATAATTAAGGGGCTTAGATGTCAATTTCATGATATTATGAATGTTAATAGTAATTAATTAACGTTAAGGATATAATTGTCATTCTATAAACTTTAAGGGTAATACTTGTAATTAATTCATGTTAAAGATTTAAACTGAAAATGTACATCTTAATCATGCTTGTTTACTTACCTTATCATTTTTCTGATAATTGTCCTTGTAAATTAAATAACATGAAGGTCATTAAGTTTTTAATTCAAGTCTCTTTTAATTAGTTAACCACGTACGAAAATAATTTAATTATCGTGACAACACAACCCGGAATTAGTCAAATAAAAGGGCTGAATTCCATGTGGGCCGGACCCTTATGGCCGAATA
Source organism: Tanacetum coccineum (assembly GCA_026074375.1). Lineage (NCBI taxonomy): Eukaryota > Viridiplantae > Streptophyta > Magnoliopsida > Asterales > Asteraceae > Tanacetum > Tanacetum coccineum. The sequence goes on from BQNB010031024.1 coordinate 16,013, forward strand.
AAAAAAAATAAGCCCAAATCAATGGGCCGAGTGGCCTTGGGCCGGCTAGCCCAAAAATTGTAACTCACAAGCCCACATTTTAAGCCGAAATCAATAAGTTTATAAACCCACATATTTAAGTAAAAAAAATCATTTAGTCATAAGCCCACGTTATAAGCCGAAATCATAATTTTATAAGCCCATACGTTTAACTCAAAAATCATTTAGCCCCCTTATAAGCCAAACAATTTCCCCACATTTTACATAATGAGCATGCCGAGTACTAAGGTACTCGGCTTGGTTTTCTTGGCCTCAATTACCCCACGAACATGCCCACAAATAAACCCATAGATATGTGCCGAAAACATAAGTCATAAGCCCTTAATTTAAGTAGAGAACATAATCATGATTTTAAGTAAATGTGGATGCCGAGTACTAGGTACTCGACTTGGTTTTTCTTTGACACAACTTCTCACGACATGATCGTCTAACCCAACATATGTGTGTGCCGAGTACCCTAGGGGTACTCGGCTTGGTCTTGATTTGATTAAATCCAATGAAAACAAATCCCCATATTAAACATATATTTATGCCGAGCCCCATAGGGTCTCGACTTGTGTTCTTGTTGGCCTAAGGTCACTCGAATATAAACCCCCAAACCACATATGTGCCGAGTACCCCTTTGGGGTCTCGGCTTGGCTTTACTCGGTCACAACCCAACGAAAACACCCCCCATGTTACACATATATTTGCCGAGCCCCATGGGGGTCTCGGCTTGGGTCCTTTGTTCGAATCACAACACTCGACAATCTAAACCCTTGATTTAATTTGTATAATTCTTATTATTTCATGAGGTTCATTTTTCATGCATGCATAACAATTTATAGAAAAACAATGAAAAAGGTTTTCATGGTTTACCAATTACGGGAATAGATCGAGGCTGGAATAGAGATAGAAACACGATGATTCCACGAACAAAGATCGAAAATTTCTTCCTTCTTGCCTTGAGGTGCCGCCGGCTTGTAGAATTTATTTAGGGTTTCTTATTTTTTTTTTTTGTACCAAATTAAATGAGATGAAAACCTAGTTCCCTGGAGTTATACTTAGGACCTTGGGCTTGGGCTTTAAAAATTGAACATGGCCTTTTCTTTTTCTTGTGATTAGCCGAAATTTCATAAGCCCATAAGTAGCTATTATGTAGTTTTTATTTTATGTCATATTTCGCGTGTTCGTGTATTCATGATTCGTAAACTTTATTTTCGTGCGTTAACTTGTCATGATAATATATTCATAGGTTTATTTGTCGATTTTCATTGCTTATAAAAAAAATTTTAAATTTCATGGTATTTTCATGTGGGTTTTACATCCGGTCCGGTCCTCGGTCCGGCGTTTTGGACCAATTCGGTCTTTGGTCCGGTCGGTCCAGTCGGTCTTACCAAAAAACCCGAACATTATGCCTTATAGGACCGGACCGGACCGAAGACTAAACCGGACCGGGCCGACCCGAACCGGACCGTACCATTTCGGTCCGGTCCTCGGTCCGACGTTTTAAACCAATTCGGTCTCAGTCCGGTATGGTCTTGGCCGGTCTGGTCCGGTTTTGGACCGATGCTCACCCCTACTGACCATTGTAAAAAACCATGGTCTAACTTTGTCTCATACATTCATTAATTTCACACACACACATATATATATATATATATATATATATATATATATATATATATATATATATAT